>WEIS01110878.1:0-16374 GCA_013389965.1 Todus mexicanus | reverse complement strand
CCACTCATCTCACCTTTCTGTTGTAGCTCATATGCATACAAAATCTATTCCTAGGAAAAGCCATCCCCCAGGAGTCACCATTCTCATGGAAACTCACACTAAGGGTTCCCTTTATCTTATAGCAGAGGGTCTGGAGGTCAGGCAAATCCATTAACCCCAGCTAGAACAGCCCTCGCACAGAAGCTGCATACATATAAGTATCCCAAGACGAGAAGATATCAGTATTGTCTCTCATTGATAAATCTGGGCATTTTCTTGATTAAATTGTTCTGTATTTTACAGCTTTACGTTAGCTAAAGTGAAAGTGGGAAATGCAGGTGCCTCCTGCCCTCTATAAGGTCTTATAAATTCTCCTCTCATCATGGAAAGACTGGTTTTTGTGCTATCAGATCAGCATAGCCATAGGTGAGCCTTGGTCTCTAATTTAGAAAGAGCTATTAGATAGACATACATGGTCCAGATCACATGCCACGTTTGTTGCAGAAAAATAACTTGCTTTACATTGTAAATACATTAAATGTTTTCTACACATAGCTCTCAGCAGAACTAGTTTAAAAAGAGAGACAACACAAATTTCTCACTGAATGATTGCATTTCTTAAAAATGTAAGCAAATCTTCGCAGAAACTTTATGTACTTTTCCCAATATCTATCCCCTTACCTTAAAAAATAAAATAAAATAAAATAAACCCCACCACTTTTTGCTGTTCAGATACTTGTTCCTTTCTCTTTTACGTCTTTCCATTGTAAAGAGAAGGGAAATAGAGTTGCTGAGAAGGGAAAGAAAAAATTATGGAGAAAAATTCCCATGAATTTTTTAAAATCCAAGTTAGTTTTTTTAGTCCTTCCCTGAAATACATTTATTTAGTTGAACTGTAAGCCTGTAAGTCAGCCTGTTCTTTGAACGTTGAATGCAAAAAGCACATTCAGCCAAAGGTAAACATCCAAGGTACTTGGCAGAAGATAGCATCACACAAAGCAGATGGCAGCTCCTGACCATTCAAGAGAGGAGAAACAGCGTTGCCGGAAGTGCAAAGAGTTCATTCTGGTCTATCAAATAACTTCATGCCAATTTTCCCAAACCATAGTCAGAAGAGTCCTAATTCTCTGCACAGTCATGTCAAGTAGTCTACAGCATTGTATCACACTTTCTACTCATTTCAATTAAAACGATGATGATCCCATAGTGAAAAAAAAAAATTGACGGCCATCCACCAATACTCCCAAGTCCTTCTCTGCAGGGCTACTCTCAATCCCTTCATCCCCTCGCTTGTACTGATACCAGGGATTTCCCCAACCCAGGTGCAGGACCTTGCACTTGACTTACATGTTAAGTGCAGGAAAGATGTAGGGGACACTAGCCAGCTCCTTCAGCAATCTCTTTGTAGACATATTGGCCTCTCTTACTACTGGTTGTACCTATTTTTATAAAAAAATGGACTTTCCGAAAGCAGGCAGTGAGTACTCATGGTAAAGTTATTCTGAAACTTTCCTTTCCAATTTCTGCTTCAGATTTCACTTTGAAAATCTAACAATTTAAAAAGAAACAAAAGGATCTTGCAGACTGATACCAAAGGACAAAGTTATTTTAGGAATACAATTTTAATCAGTGCAGTACCAGCATTTAAATCTACGGCTGTGCTGACATCAATGGGGAAAAAAAAAGAAATTAATTAAAAACAAGGAGTCCAGAGGGACTGGCAGTTTTGGAAATGAATCCACACCTGTGTCACCTTAAACATGTCATTACTGCAATTCACCCTCTATGCAGAAATTGTGGAGGGAGCAAGAGCTGTCAGCTGGCTTGTTAGGAAGAGTTTCACAGCTAGAGCGTGACACCTCTGCTCTGCGATGTATAATGGCTAACAACTGATTTCCATCTGACTCTCTGCATTAGGGACTCAGCAAATGAGTCACCTCAGTTTTTATTTCCATGTGAGCCGACAGTGTCCAGATTATTGAGGTGAGAAGACAAATGAAATCAATAGCATCTCTGTTCCCAAACAGATCTACCATCAAGACACAGCATCAAAGGAACAGTTAAGGGTACAGCAAATGAGGGTGACTGCTTACCACATATGGGTGACATGTGTTGTATACACTCTCTTGTCACCCAGGGCCAGGAAATCAACTCCTCTAAAATGCTCTGGTATCTCATTTATGTGCCCCTGGTGTTTCCCCGCCCCAGGTTTAGCCTTCAGGTGGAGTAAGAGCCATGTGCAGGAGCACCATTGGGTCCATCCCCTGGATCTCTAGGCAGGGAATAATCCCTTCAAGAGCATCCCACAGCAGCCTTTTGCTCCCCATCAGCTTCTGGGGAGGGAGTAACCACTAGCCAGGTTAGAAGAATCCTCAAGAATCACTTGGACATTGAATCTGCAAAAGCAGCACCACACTGCAATGTAGAAAGCTCAGGAGATAGCAATTAACAGCCTTTGCTACCATGTGTGCTGGTGCTTCTTAATCAACTATGCAAATCAGGACAGTATTTGGGTGAAGATTCTGAGCTGTATTTGCCTAAAAACTGGCTTTCCAGAAGATAAAAAATCACTCTGACAGCCTGAGGACATTTGGGCTTGTCATAAAAAGTTTTTTTTTTCTCATTGCTACATGTTGTTAGGAAAGAAATTCTTTATCCTTGGCCTCAGTCCATAACTCTGTAGTAAAAGGCTGGTGATGTTTCCCAACCTAAATCTAGTGTTCATTGGTGTTTCAGAGTAATTGGATTTCAAATTGAACCTGAAATAAACTAACAAACAAACAAAAACAAAACCCATACCAAAACAACTAAAATTTCCTCAACTTTTCAGATCTTGTCTTAGACACTTCAAAATGAAACATTTCTTTATAAAATCCTTCAGAGACATCTACCCATTTCTGAACACCTTGAACAAACCACAAGTGAAGTAAAAAATTGCACTTTGGGAAAAAACCCCAGTATGATAATATTGCAGTGAAGTCAATTTTTCCATCTAGTTTTTTAGCAGGCCATCACTCAAGCCTGGGCTATGGCTGTATTTTCTCCAAGGCATAAAAGAGCTGAGCTGTATCCGCTAGGAACAAGGTGGCAAAGCAAAACCATCTCTGAGTGAAACGAGCTGTGACAGTAGTTTGAGTAGTGCAGTTTGAGCCTTAAAATCTCCTGCCAGCAGAGCAATATAATTCTGGGTCCCTCTTAGCACACTGCAGACTGGGAAGCACGTTGCATCCCCCAGCTCAGACTGGTGATGGTCTGCACTGAGCACACATTATTGTGTGAGCAGCCAGGTGAACCACTGCTGCAGCTGGTGGGACCAACAGTGTGTCTACATGGATTTTGTTTCAGCAGTGCCCCTGGGCCTGATGGCTTCTTCTGCCTAGGTAGAAGCAGTACTCAAGCAGCAGGGACAAGGGGTTTTCTCAGTCTAGCTTGCCATGAGACAGAAATACAGCTAATTTAGTGCAAGTTTTCTTCTCAGAGAGATGCAAACATCTGCAAACAGAACCTAACCTCCATGATAAAATGTTCTTGCACAGATGAGCTCAAAATCGTCTTTCCCTGTTGGGAGGATTGTAAAATTTATGTGTCTGCAGTTTCTTTGTAGAGATAATTGTAAGCAGTCTCCTTGCTGCCAAGTACAATATTGCTGCATCCAATAATAATACTTAAACAGTTTTTAACGGAGCTCATGATCACTTTAAGTATGAATCTGTCTTCACAACACTCCTGGAAGATAAGGAAAAGGTGAAGATAGCAAAGATAAGTGAGCCCATGGAGGTCACCAAAAAAGCCTGCAGTAAGGGCTGCAGTTAAGGAGCTCCAAGCTCACCACTGTGTTGCTCAACCACATTGCCCTCTGCCCTGGCTGGGTGGGGAGCAGGCCCACTGAACAATTACATGTTATACATAACTTGCCATGCAACCACTTTTGTAAAAGGAGGAAAATCTCCACCTACCCTGATTCTAGGGATGTGATGAACTTGCACTTGACACTTTAACTCAATTTTGTACAAGATGTCAGTTTCTTTGGAGGATGTTTGAGTATATTTAACCATCCTGCATTTATCACTTTCATACAGGTATATAAACCAAGGATTGGCAGGAGGCAGCAATTATGAGAAATCTTTGGTTCCTAGCACATATGGAGGAGTCAAAGAGGAGAGCCAGCGGTTTTCTGTCACCCACCGTCCCTCTATCCAGGTTGACCTCCACGGTGTGTTCCTTGGCACTGACACAGCAGCTGCCAGGGAATGGCTTATAAAGCTATAAACTGCATGCACAGTCTCACACACAGACCTGTGCAAACAACACGACAGGTAAAAAAGAGAATATCAGACAGGTACCCTCTCTGTAAAAGTGCACGATGCAACTGGAAGCCAAGGGGGGAGAGGTCTTAAGCTCTTGCCAGCATTACTTACAATTCACAGGCACCTGGCTAGCTGTTATCAGTCTGGCTGCTTTTATGCTAACTTCTGCTAAATTACACCCCTGGTGCCAGATAACACCAGAGATTTTACATGCCATTTGAACAGAGGAAGCTCAAAAGTCAGCTGGCAGAGCTGATGAAAAGCAAATCACCGAGTCAGTTTACTACCAATGAGCTCTATTAAGTGACTGTAATGCAGTTCATAGCCCTGGAGTACTCCCTGTCCCTCACTAATCTAATGGTAGTATTGACAAGGATCATTTACACAGCTTCCCTGAAAGGTTACCACTATTTGTCAGGGACTGTCTGTGCTCCGGATGTATGCAGTCCTCATTCAGATCCCATGCTTGTCCATCTTCACTGCAGAGTCAAAATCCCAGGCAGCACTGATTCCTCTCCACACAAGGTCATGTCACTACAACCAAGCACTGAGTGTCCACATCTTCTAAACCTCTGCTAGGGTTTAACAGGAGACAGCAGAAACCTCTCCTAAGGGCCGAACTAGTGCAGAGAAATTGGTTGTTCGACAGCAGTACCTTGCCACAAGGTATCAGTTAATCTGCACAAAGCCTACCTGGCTGTTTCTCATGGTCAGTGGACGTGTTCCCCTAGTGATCCAGCCATATCACAGAGTTGTAGTTTTATGTCCTTGATCATTAAGTGCAACCACATCTTCATTTTACATCTTCTATATAAGAAAAAAAGAAAAAAAGAAAAAAAGAAAAAAAGAAAAAAAGAAAAAAAGAAAAAAAGAAAAAAAGAAAAAAAGAAAAAAAAATCACTAGTGTCTCAGGCATCATCTCTGAGCTTTAACAAGCAAGAACTAGGCTCAGGATTTTAAATACATGGACCTTTCTGTCTCAAATGTCTCCTTTTCAGCTCCATTCCTTCTGTTTTGTAACAAAACTGAATTGTACAAACATCACTACCTCTATTTGGAGGAAATCTCATCCCTTCAATATCCAGCTCTACTCAGAGCATGAAGGAAAACCACAGCAACAAAGCCCTCCTGATGCTGATGAAAGACAAGAAGAGCTAATGCAGACAACGGGCACTTTAAACCCTATCTGCACTTACAATGTAAACAGATAAATTAGAGAAATGCTATTTGAAGCACAGATTGATCTTGGTCATTTAAAAATAGCTTAAACTGTTTTTAAAAACCTACAAAAAGCTGTTGATATTCTACTTAAGTTCCGATCTCACTTTACAGGTACAGTCAGAAGTTCCAAAGTGGCAGGGCCCACTTCTTGAGGTAGTCTTACTGTGAGGGAGGATCAAAGGATCAGAGCAGTCCTTGGGATGTAATCCCCAGCAAAGAAGGATGGGATTAGAAGAGAGGCAGTGAGGGAAGGGCTCACACCTCTGACTCTCTCTAGTATCTTGGCACAGCTCCGTGCTCTCCAGCAGACACACAATTTGAGCAACTTGGTTTTCTGGGCATAAGAGAGCCAAATTTGCCTGGTGGTTGGAGGTGTTTGTTGGAAGACCTCTAAAGTCACTATATAACAGAGCTTGCTTCCCCAAAGTAACCATCACGTACCTGCTTCTGCCCAGCTCTGGGGCCTCTGGCTGCTTCTGCAGCTCCAGGTAACCTCATGGTGGAGCTAAACCAGGTTTGTGGTGTTCAGTGTCCCCATCTACTGGTCAAGTAAATAAAATTAATGTCTCCATTACAACTCCAAGGCCTTTAAGAATGAACAATCTGAAAATGAAAATACTAATTTGTGGAAAATGTACATATAAAAACAAAAAGAAAGACAGCAATGTCAGAAAGGCAGGGAAATCCAAAGCAAAGGTAGAGTGTACCACAACAGCTAGTAATAATTTCCCTCAAAAATGTGTCCCCATTAAACAAATGTAAATGAAACCCCTTAGAGGAGGCAGGCACAGGGACCCAAAACCTGGAGATAGGCACATTGTTGGGACAAACTGGAAAGAGAAGGCCAAGCCAAGATAGCTTTTCCTTTAAGAACACCATTTAAATCTGCCTCTACGGCCATACCCCTGATTTTCTGTAGCTGTCAGACTTCTGAGATGTTCTTATGAAGAGTTTTGTGTGCTGACGAGATCCAAAAGCAGAGGATGTGAGAGCAGTTTTCAAGCTATAACTCTCCCCTGTTAGGGCAGGGACACTGTACAACATCAGCGCAGCATCTGATGGAAGGTAACAGGTTTTCTAACTGTGGCTGCCGAGCCGAAGTGACAAATGCTGCCTGTACGCAGTCAGGGCAGTGTATGGTGCTGGCGAGGGCAGAGGGGATGCCCAGACTGCAGAATGAGGCAGCATTTAGTGTTGCTTTCCTAGAGACAGCTTTGCAGCTGTATTTAACAAGCTTAGTAAAAGTGAGCGACAAAATATAGACCAGATACGAAGTTTCAAGCTAGCTTAGCTGAGCAGAGCAATTTGCCTGCCCGGTGTTGTGCATGGTGGTAATCTCTGCTCACAAGGGGATCTAAATCTCTCCACATCTTCTGCACAGCCTTGGGGAACAAACCAGGTCCCAAAGCTGCCCCTGTTTGCACCAGAGCCCAGCAGTTCATGATTGCTCCTTCCCGGCAGGTGCAGGAAGGTTATTATTTTCTCATTATTTCCTTTTTTCTCTTCCATACCACAAGCAGCCTGCAAGATCACTCCAAGGAGACAGAACACATCCTCACAGAAAACTGAGGAAATCCACTCAGACTGTGCTACTCTAACAGGAGGCAGTTATTGCTGATTCTGCTCCCATTGAGCAGCATATAGGAATAGCCATTAAGTTCAATAGAGCAGGACCACACAATTAAAGGAGAAAAGATTACCTCTTTTCCATTTTCTTCTGCTAACAGAGAAAAAGATAAAAAACTTTTTTACTTGCTATTCCCAGCGTTTGCATAAATCTGTGCTATAATGATCAACGCACAGACCTGTGACCCAAAAGCTTTTAGGCCAAATCTTCACCTTGATCCAACAATGAATCAAACCTGCTCATGGCCCAGCTGAGGAATCCTCCCAGAAGAGGACTTGAAGTACCACAAACTAGGACAGCTAGTGCAAAGGTATCCCAACCTCCCTCCCCATGTAAAGGGCAGGGTAGGATGTTGCACCTGCCCTTCACTGGCAATAAAACCTCTGCTCTGTAGCAGTAACTGAAAAATTTCACCAGCCCAGCAGGTTCAGTACTGGGGAAGTGCCTGTATGTCCTTTAAGTACTGGAAACACTAGTTAAGCACAGCTGAGACACCAGTTATTGGCTTCTAATGACCCTTTTCCTCCTCTCTAAAAAGAGAGTACTTACCTACTTGTATCACATGGTGTTGGGGTTGTCAGTTTCAGGAACATAAACACATACACATTCCTTTCCAAGCAGAGGAAGAGAATATCTACCTAACCTACCAGTACATTTATAAACTAATGCACAACAGAGCTGCTGAGACTGCCAAGTCAGACTCTTCAAAGATGGGAAATGCAGAATTAAAGCCGGTCAGTCACATGCGGGTTTATTGCAAATACAGTTGGTGCTTCAGATGCGGCACCTGGAAAGAGGTGGGCGAATTCAAATGTCGTTTGCGGCAAGATTCCCACGTTTGCTGCAGAAACCGAGAGGGGAAAAAATGCAAAAGATTAGAGAAAGAGGAAAAATACTTCATTGATTAAAAAGAAATGGCACTTAGAGATACAGTTCTTTCTGAGCATGTGCCAGAAGAATGCTTCCTGATAGCAGACAATGCTTTCAGACCAAGTCACAAGGGAATGGTTGGTAACTCATTGCACCTTCCTAGTTTTCTGTAGGTCAGGCACAGGTTGAATGACAGATAGGTCATTCAGCAATGCCTATGGGGTGCAGCAATGAGGAAGAGTGCTCCTGGCTGGGGGTGAAGATGCCTGGACTTAATTCTGTTTTCTATGACCCAGGGTCTCAGCACATCAGAAAAGACAATAAGCATCAGAAGGTACTTTCAGCAAGCTTGCACGTATTTTCTCCATTGCAAAATGGGAATAATAAGAGCACTCAAACTCACAGCAAAGCTGTGACGACAGTAAATTAATGCCCATAATGTTCTTGGTAACATCAGAAAAAAACATCCAAATGGAAAAAAAAAACCCCATACCAAGCCTGCTCTTCACTGAGTGAAACGAGCCCTGTGGAAACTGCAACATGCACTCAAGCAATCCAGCCTTGAAAGCCAGAGCATCCATGTCTGGAGCCTAGGAGGCTCACTCAGTCACGAGCCTCATCTGGGCACACACGCTGCGGGCAGCAAGGCATCTCTCACTGGCCAGATCAGCTCTCTTTGCTCCCAGCTGCTGCTGTAGCCCCTGCCACCATGGCCATCCCAGGCCTGAGCAGCCACACCAAACATCCCCTGGACCGGATTCAGGCTGTAGGCCAGAATTTAGGCTCAGTGAGGTACATGATGCTGCTGAATCAGGAAGTGACTCGACATATTCATGAATGCAGTATACATTAAGCACCATCAAGCTTACAGTTCAAGAGTAAAGCACCTAAACCCATCCGTTCATTGTCCGCAAAGTCTTGTGAAGATGAAAAACATGAGGGTATTATTTTGGCAGACAGCAGGATCCCAAATGCATCTCTGCTTTTTCCTACTTCATGTTGAAGCTGTTAAAATTCTCTGAATATTAGATGTCCAGCCCCACTTCCAGGGCTGACTTAAATGCGGTTTCCAAAAAAATGTGCTGAATATTATTCATTTCTCAGAGAATCAAAAAGCTAGAGGCCCTTTGATGGGGTCGCTTGCATTTTTAAATCACATACATACACTAGTTAGAAGAATTTGGCAAGTATGGTTATATATGTTGGTATCTCAGATAAAAGTGCATAGTTTAAATGCAAAATTCTAGGTGTTCATAATTTTTTTTTTAGTATATTGCTCATATCTTTAACCTGAATCTCTCCTACATTACACAGCACTAAACCACTGGCTGAAGGAATGCAAAACTGAAGTACAGAATAGGCAATAATCAAAAACTGCAAAGAACTAATGTCTGCTTCCATTCTAAAAATCAACTCACATTACACCCATTAAAGAAAACAAAGAAATAACTTTTCTCCGGTGCTAAATATGGATCTGATCTTGTATCTGGCTGCCAGAAAAAAAGGATTCAGCAGCTTCTTGGGGAAACGTTTATGCCTCAGTGAAAATCACCTGTGTTGGTGTTAGTGCGCTTAACTTGTAAGCGCTGATGTTGAATAAACTTTGAACGAACCAGAATACCTGCTCCTGGAAACAACATACTTGAAGACAGCAGACAAATTTGAACAGAAGTCATGACACAGGCTTTTGTGTTGGAGTATTTATTCCATGTTCAGGTGAGATTAAGGTTTCCCACTGCCAAAACTAGATTGCTATTGGCCACAGATCACAGCAGGCACAATAAGAGGACTTCTCATGTTCTGGAAGTCCCAAGCTGGTTTTTAGACTAGCTCAGTTCAGATCTCACTCTCTTGGTCAATCAGAAGTTAAACATTCAGAAGTATAACGCATAATGCTGCAGCATGTAACACTTTGGCACCCAGACAAGCAAATATGCGCTGTCTTTCAGCCTGATGTATTGATTTGAGCACAGCAATGCACTGATAGCATATGTACAGCTGCTGGATAACAGCTGGCTCTCATCTGGCCAACTCAGACCACAGGCAGAATGGATATGTCTGTCTGTGTTTGTCTTCAGAGGCATCCTCCAGTTTACATACTCGACAGGGAGACACCTAAATCAACTCAGACAAGTCAAGGAAAGACGTAAAGTTTAAGCACTTAAGAGAAGTCTAGGTGATCCCATGCCAGAGGACATTATCTCCTGCTAACAGCACTCTCAACCACAAATGCTCTTTTGGCATTCAACACCTAAAATGGGCTTTTCCCACAAAATACAGCAAGAACACAATGCTCTCTCCTCACCCACACTGCCTTTTATCCCATAATCTAGTGATTAAAGACTTCATGTGAGAGGTGGAAAAACTCTTCTTTTGCCTGAAGCCTTTTAACAACCAGCTTCTAACATTCAGCACAGCAGCCTAGCCACAAAGGTGCTGTAGAGGGTATTCCGAGGGCTCAGGTCTGTCCCTCCTCTTAAAATTGCTCCACTTCTCTCAAAGCAGTTTGATATCTACTGGGACAAGGTGAAAGAGAAGTTAAGCAGTTTCACACTCAGCTGAGGGTAGGGGCAGTGTAACAATGCAAGTATTTAGCCAAAGTTGAAAAACCTAAATGAGAGATTTTGAGAGTGTTTGTCCCAGAATACCCTGATGTGGAGTAATTAGGCTTTCCTGGGAGACAGATAGGCATGTCTGAGTGCCAGCCAGCAGGGAAGGGTTTTGGATGCAAGTTTCTCATATCTCAGATAAGTGCTTCAGAGTAATGTGCCAGTGTCCTGGTTAAAGTCAGTGTGGGTGCAACTCACAGCTCTCCTGCACGCGGAGAGAGGAAGGCTCTGGGACTGCCCTGGGGGCAGGACTTACAGGCTGGAGGGATGCAGAGCATCTAGCTTGTCATTCCAATGAAGCCCCAGCATGTGTTGGGGTTCAGATCTACAAAAATTTTAGGATAGTCTGAAACATAGTACAAGACCTCGGTGGCATGTGTACATCCAAGGTGCTGCTCCCCTCCAAGGTGGTTGCTGCCACCTGACACAGCAGCCCTGCCACCACCAGGTCAGGACCCAACAGCTCAGAGCCATCTCCTTGCCTGAACTCCCTCTACTGATGCACACCCAGGAGCCTGGTACAGCCCATCTGCCCTGAAAATATGTAACACCTCATGACAGACTTGGGCTCTGCCCAGCAGGGAGGGACCACATCTGCTTCCAGGTATAACCCATCATGCTGGGATTGCCTTGGTTTTAGTAAAGCAAGAAGGGCAACCTGCCTCCTGTGTCAGGAACCAGCTTCTGTGGCTGCCTGGTCTGGGGAGATTGCAATCTAGCACTTTTAATGTCCTGACAGCAATGTGTTTTGGGATGCAGGCAGTCTCCAGTTCTCTTTGCAATGGTGGATACATTTGGCCTGAGAATAGGTATGAGGCAGAACGTTGCTCCAGATCAGCACTGTGGGCAATCCTTTAGGATCCAAAAGTCTGTAAACAGTAAACAACTCTTTTGTACTCTCTCTCCTTTCTCTCTAGCCCATAAATTTTGAACCCCTTCTGCTCAGTGTCTATCTGAACAACAAGAGGAGGCACCAAGAATAGCCCTCTAATCTCTACCCACTTCTTATCCCTTGATACCTTCAGAGGGAATGGAGGATGCCTTTTCTTTTATCCTTTGTCCAGACATTCTCATATGAGGCTGCATCTCTCTTCTGCAGCAGAAAATGTTAATAGCTTGCTTTGTTTTCTTTTCTCATAGTTGACTATCATATCAATTTTAAATTACAGAGTTTTGTCATATGATGGCATATGTCGTATTCTTCATTTTTGGTAGCATCTTCTATTCAGGTCCACAGGGTCACTCCTTGCAGTGGTTGTTATGAAGTTTTGAGTTCAAGATACTTCTCCTGCAACTTCAGAAGTTTTCATTTTAAGACACTTGTTTCCAGGGATTTGTATAACTTGCAAGGGAACAAAAGAAGCAGCCAGAAACATGGAATTTGGCATTGACCCAGCCCTTCATTCATAATAAACCTTTAAAAGAACCACCGATGACTCAGCACAGGCATAATTCACAAACCAGAAAGGCCTGCTTGCCTACCTTACAATTGCACTGGTAGGTACTTAATCACGGCAAATAACATAGTGGATATTTTATTTTTGAAAACATATGCTGTTACATTCAGCTCTCAAAATTGCAGTAACACATGGTGTCTCATCTAAAATATCCCTGTCAGATATAATTGGCTAAATTCATCAGATGAGGCTCACGTCATATAATTAGATGCATTATATTAGGCTGAACTGGTTACTTTAATAGCAATGCCACAAAGTACACTAACAAGATGTTTTAAAACGCAAATGACTTCCATGACCTTTCTGAGGCATGATCCTCTATCATTTATTCTTGGCCATAATCCATTAAAAACACATTGGGCAACTTGCTTGGGCCCTTCTAAGCCTCCTCTTCCAAACACTGCTGTTGCTGCAGATCCCTACACCCACACAGCTCAGCTCAGATCTCTGCTCAAGCACCTCTGCTGCCATAGGACGAGGAGATGCCAGGGGCGAGGGGCCATGGCTCTGCATCCCACCTCAAGCATGACTTTGGGTATTTGCAGCATCGTGTAACCAAGCTGCTGCATGGATTTGCTGGCCACATTGTGAAACATCTCCTTGTTCTTGCAAGCCAAAGATCCAGTGCTCAAATCATTTGAATGCTCATCCATCACGTTAGCAACCATATTATTTACCTCTGTGCCATTATGCACAGTAGTACTGCTAATAAACAAAATATGATTTTTACTTCCATAGTGGTATTAGATACTTTGTATGAAGGAAACAAGAAGCCTAAATCTTACTTTGGGGAAACACCATAATGAAAAAGGGCAAAGGCCATATGATGACTCACCATTTCCTGATGATATTCTGGTTTTTGAATAACAGTGTGGGTGTGGATGTCTGGGTTTTGGGTGGGTTTTTTTAAGTTAACGATCTGAAGACGCCCCTCTGTTCACCCTCTGATGCTAGTGGCTTCCTGTCAGTGCCACATTAGAGATGAATTTAAAATGGTTTATGTGCCTCAGTTTCCCTAGCACCTGTGTTGTAATATCAGTACTAGGAACTGAATTGAAATACTGGAAGGAAAAATATAGCCACCTGTTTCCAGGGTTATGCAACGCCAGGCTGTATCCACATGCAGGATTTTTAGTACCAAAAACATATAAGCCATGTCCTTTGGACTTCATTTTATGAGTGCAAAGGTATTATTGCTCTCCTAGTTCATTCCGCAGGAAAGAGGTGCCTATTTGCAAAGCTAATTATAAGAGTAAACAATCACACCCCTAAGTGACCTAGTTAAACTGTTGGAAATCTGGGGGTAACGTCTAGTGCAATGTAGTGCACTTGGATATGCAGTGGCCATGCTCTCTGTTGTTACAAGGAGGTGTGGGTCCAAGCATGGCTGTCTGGGGATGGACTTCACAGCTACCCTCTGCCACAGCTGGCTACAGGATATTACTGAGATGCACCTACAGACACTGCTGTGTTATATGTGCGTGACAAGGTGGGGGAAGAATTCTAAGTTTTGTAACTCTCCTTTGAATCGGGATGTATTGCCAAAGTCTGCTTATCACTTTCATCTTGATAGCTAGACCCATATTCAGGTGCCAAATTACTGCCTTCAGCTAGTACTCAGGTGAGCAATTATATTATGTAGGGTCAAAAATATTACACATAACATTGTCTGGCTTCAGAGAGAAAAATATTTACTTCTAAAGACAAACTTCCTCCCTGAAAAATCACGGATTCTTTTTCACCACAGTCTGACTCCCACCTCAGTGTAAATAAAGCTGAATCAAATCACAGCTGTAAGAATTACACACAATTAGGATGGTCTGTCCTTTAAGAAATTGTAACTCATCTTGATCTGGTTTTATTAAATCAGCACATAAATCTGAATTTCCAAAATGAAAATTGAAACACAGAAATGCAGAAGTTGCGGATCCCAAAACAGGTGAGCTGAAAGGTAAGATGCCCCTGCACTGGCCAGATCCTGTCTCCAGTGGCTGCAGTTGATGTTTGTGGGGAGACACATTGAACATGGGAATTCAGAGTGAGCAATTCCTTGGTCCAGCTTTCCCCAGTTCAGCCATTTGTGACTTGGAGTCTTCTGCACCCGAGTGATGTGCTATACCTATTTGCTGCAAAGAGACTAATCTTCCCTTTTTATTTAATACCTTTGAAACCATTTATATTCTTTATCTCCATGTCATTCAATAACAGTGAATTCTACGTAATTATATAGTGCGAGAAACAGATTTTCCTTGTGTTTGTACTGCACTCTTTAATAATTTCTGTGGGTGCCTTGGACTAAGAGAATAGCATGCAATCTGCATAATTTTCTCTCCTCTACCTCAAAGATTTTATTTTAAAATTGCAGTACTCCATTCACAATACTTTAGCTTTTCCAAGCCAAAAATTGTCAAATTACTGTGGTTGTCTTATAGTTATTTTCTTTAAAACTTTCCCCAGAACTACTTCTTGTATATGGGATGTGTATATGAATTCGTACAGTGGCATTATTATATTCCTTTATTCTTCTTCTAATAATTTGTAACGTGTTACTTACCTTTATAATCCTTCTGAATACTAATATGAGATATCTCTGAAAATTATCTGCACTGATTCCAAGATTTTTTTTTTCTGTCTGAATGGTAATAACTGAAATAGACCTTCTCATTATCCACTTAAAATTAAGAGTATGTCCTGATTTCCTCTATCCTAAACAACTGTATTATTTGAAAAAGTTGTTATCTTGCTATTCATCCCTTTCCTGATTATTTACAGTTGTGTATAACACAAATCCTAGTACAAGTTGTGTGAAAATTAAACTGATGGTAATTTCATAAAAAATTCATTTTCAGGATATCGAAAATGTTTCATAGTTGCATCTCTCAGTGATAGTCAGCTTTGCCATTTTTTGAAAATTGTATTTAATGCTTGTGCAATTTAACTGGCTCAAACCCTTGTCTAGCTGCAGTTCAACATTAAACTGGGTGTGTAACACACGTGTAACACACATGTAACACAGTGCCCCATTGCTCTGCGGTACATGGAATTTAGCAGCGTGACCCTTTTCAAATGCACCCAGTGATACTGGAGGCTTTGCTAAAGGCTTTGCTGTTTCATGCCATTTCTACTTGTAAGCCAAGTTCAACCCTGCGGTTCTCACTCCGGGGCATACTCAAATACAACAAGCTAAAGTGAAACTAAAAGGACATAAACCTATGTAAAACAACAGCCACACACACCCACACATAAAAAAAAAAAAGGGTTTCAGAGTTCTGTACAAATTGAAACCTTCTAATTCTCACGTATGATGAGACATCTTACTTATTAGACCCTGTCCTTTCTGGAGCAACCTGCCAGTGTGGAAAAAAACCCCAAACCAAACAACAAAAACAACTATCCTGACACCTTCTAGAAGGAAACTAATTATTTTATATATGCTCATTTGAAACTAGCATTACCTCCTGAATTCACAGGGAACTGTTTCATTTTCCAGCAACATGAATGAGCAGGAATCACAAGAAAAGCCCATGACCTCCGTGGCAGTGAGAAGGCACTTCTGGTCCCTGTTAGCCTGGGATGTGATCAGCAGTTCCCTCACTGCTGGAAATGGAGTCTTGTCCTGTGAGCTAAAAAACACTAAAAGCACAGCCAACATCCAGCAGAGAGTTAACCGTTCCCTCACCCCTGCTCTCTCCATCACACTCCTCCTCAGCTCAGCTCCCAGGATGGCACGTAAAAATTGAATCTCTAATGCTGGGCAGACACTGCAACTGCATCTCCAACCATGCCGAGTGCGGGTAAAAGGTATTAAATATTTACTTTTTGATTATGATGAACTGAAGGCATTTCTGGCAAGTTAACAGCTCAGCAGCTATGGGAGGGGCACTGGAATGTAGTGGGGCCATGCGATACTGCAACACATGGCTGAGCAGGGCCTTTCAACTCATGTTGTTATCAGCCAGTGCTTTGGACTATTTTATTTTTTTTAATAGACCTTAATATTAACTTTACATGCAAGGGATTGTTGGATGCGGTTCATAGCAGTGATAATAACATATAGCTAAATCACTGTAAAAGGTACTTAATTTATTCCCAGGTTCCTCTCCTCCCATCTTTCAATGTTATTCCTTCCTCAAGAAAAGTGACATCCTGGCTCTGCTGAAATGAATGAGAGAACTCCCTGTGGTTTCAACAGAAGCAGACTTCACCTTGCCCAGGATCTAGGAGAGTTGGCATGAGCCCTCAGATTAAAATTCAAGAGTTCCTGGCTCTCCTTTAAAATGTACATTATTACCCTGCTCCCTTGC
>WEIS01110685.1:0-10422 GCA_013389965.1 Todus mexicanus | reverse complement strand
ATTCTATGATTCTGTGATTCTGGTCAGGGATGATGCGTAACATTCATGCAGAGGCCTAAATGCAATTGGTTTACCAATGGGCTAAACACAGCACCTAAGAGAGGACAGGCACCAAAGAGCTTTGCATATTGTTGATGTCCAGAGTTTGACAGACAAGATCAACGTGATCTTAATTTGAAAGGCATTATTACCTCATCCTTGCTTTCTTGGGACCTACCCATCCTAGTCTCTTAATTTATATTCATAGTAGCCCCTTTTTCCATTTAACAGTGGTGTAAGAACTCAGAGACAGCAGCTACCTATCCAGTAAAACAGCACAAGCCATTGCATCTGTGTTTAGAAGTAACTTGTCAGCCAGAGAGAGGAGATACCAGTACTCTGTGTCCTGCACTGCTAGGCACAGACCTCCCTTATGTCCTGCAGATCATCAGGGGTGGCTACAAGCAAGAAAATCCCGTAAGGAAGCTATTAGCAGCATAATGGGTGAAGTACTCTGCTCTAGTGGTACCTGCTGACCAAAAGGGGCAAAGATAAGGTTCTACTGAAATTTAAAGCAATGAAGTAAGGTGAGAATTCCTCTGCAAAACTGCATCTGCATTTAACACCAAGGGTATATGGCTACACAGATTACCCAGATACTAAGAGCATTCAGTAAACCTACTTTAGTACATCGCATCTACATTTACAGGTATGCAGTAAATGTAAGTGTTAAAATAATCCTATCAAGTTGCTTCAAAGGGCTCCAGAAATGAGATAACCTTACAGAATTCCTTTACCCATCTGCATGGCAGTGAGCTCCTTCCACTGGAGCTAATTTATAGGTGTTGGTCATCCTGGTTGTATAGGAGCAGAGTTTTGTGGGCTTTCAAGTGATTCTGGCATTTTTTGTGGGTGAAAATAAAATTTGTAGGAGTTAGTTTGCTTAAATGCATGCCCAAAGTGAGTTTGTTTGTATCTCGTAGCAGAAAGGGATTCAAGTACAATGCAGTAAGAGAATTAATATCTTCTGCTGCCCTCTTGATTTTTCACTAAGTGAAGCACAGCTGCACTGAATGTGACAGGAAGCATCTGATACCGAGAACTGGACGTGTGGGGAGCTGCCAGTTATGCACAGGTTTTGCTGAAGTGTAGTAAAAGTAGTATGACAGCTTATGGTATGTATCACAAAAACGGCACTGTTTTATTGAAGACATGAAGTTGTTGTTTCCACTTATCACAGTAGTTCAGGTGTGTCTTGGTCTTCCTCTGTCCTTGTCATCCCCTCAATTTGCTGACTCCATTTAGTTTTGTCATAAAATTTGAAGAGACTTGTACTTTTGTGTCACTCTTGGGTACTTCTGAAGACTGTAGGAGTTTTCTTTCTGAATTTTCAGTTCATTGAACTGCAGATAGATGTTCTTTCTCATCTAAAACTCATCACTTCTTTACCATTGGAAAAAACCCCCAACAACACATTTAGGAAATTAGCTTGTGGCTTTCTTCAATATGTTCCACATACAACTACTCGTCAACAGTACAGGAGCAAAGAATTGGCACATGGCTACAAGTGCGTGTTCAAATTAAGTATGCTCTGCACCTTTATTCTTGTGTTGTGCAGCAATTATGGAAGGAAAATATTTTTATTGAGCAATCAAAAGCACACTAACACCAAGGAAAGCTGTTGCTACCTCCTACCTTATTTATAAGACAGTAAACAGGGAGAGAAGCCACGGCAGGGTCACTGTGGGGAGTACGAGCCATGCTTGGTGTGACTCCCCATATCTTCTTTAACAGCCAGTCCTGAATCCTTGGCTGATAGAAATGGCCACAGCTCTGGTGTCTCTGCTCACCCGCCCTTCATTCGTAAGGGCAGCAAAGAGTATGCAATAGCCGCGCTAAATACATGGTGATTAAAGAAGAACTTGATTCTTTATTATGGTAGTGTTGAGGGGCAGGAAACTGGAGAATGAAGATGCAAAATAAAAGCTGGAAGTTTCCCATCCAGACCTTGCATCAGTGATGGCTCTCTGTGGATCTGGCCTTAGTTCTGGGAAAGAGAGGACTGATTTGTAGTTACCTACTGAAAACTAGAAATTAAAGATGATGTCTGTGCTTTTGTATACAAGTTGAAAGTATAAACACTTCAACTTCCTTAAATTTTGGGGGAGGTGAGGAGATTACTTTCTCATTAAATTTGTACCATGGGAAAGAGAGAAAAAATGGAATCTAAGGAAATTTTTTAACTTTTTCTATTTCTAGGATAAGTTTTCCATTCTGCTTCTGTGTTTCACTCCATTCTCTGAAATTCAAAAGGCAATTTTCACTTTTTTCTTTTTTAAAAATATGATGTGCTCTGCTTTCAAAAATAGCCATGCTTGGCTTTTGTGCCACGCAGACCCAGAGTCTCTCAGAGAAGTGTGTTCTTTATAGAATGAGAGAAGTGTATTTTTAATTTTTTTTTCAAATACCCTATAAATCATGAATTAAATTTCCCCCTGCCTTTCTTCCAGCCCCAAAGGTGGGGAGATGGCAATTACAGTGTGCAGTAGCCTATTGTGGCTCCATCACTTATGCAAAAAGATCACAGATGATGGAGTCTGGAATACAAAAGGTGTAGGGTACTCTGCACTTGTGAGGAGGGGATCAAAACAAATCTCCTTTATCTAATGCAGAACCTATTATTGAATCAAATGTGGGGATGTGAAGGGTCCAAGTGTGCTTTTAATAATCTGTGTTACAAACAGACCATAATCTGCACAATTAAGCCTCTTGGAGTTGGCAGGATTTTGTGCAATTGGCAGTTTTCCCCTTGAATAAAGGTCAAAAAGAGGGGAGTGAATTAACTGATGAATACCTTTTTAAAGGTATTTTATAATTCCATTGAACATTAAAAGCATTTTTGAGATGGCACTAGTGGCTTCAGGAAAGAGCGAGTTCTGTGTCCTAATTTAAAAGCCCCACCTATTTCAAGGGTAGAAAAAGGCTACAAAATAAATGAAGGAGAGATGGGGAATAGGAAACCTCCCTCTGTCACCACATAGGTGGGAGCCGTGTTGCAGCATGTGTCCCTTTGCAGCATGCTGTGGATGAGGCCTTGGGGGGCTCTGTGTATGTGTGTTACCTTAGAGTTGCCCTTAATAGCTATCCCTGACTGTTTTCTAGGTTATTGTGAATGTTTTCAGATGCTTGGGAGAAGTGGTGGGGACCTCGTGTACTCTTTCCTGGGTGGACATCTTGCTATGATTTGATTTCTCCAATACCCGTGCTTATTCTCTGTCTTGCGGGGAGATAGAGTGAGTATACGCAGTTCTACCCAAATGGGTGGTGTAGGGTTGCTCTCCCAGTAGGATAGCCTCTTTTTCTTTTTATTACAATGATGAAAAAGTGTTTTCATTTAAAGAGGAAAATGCTTGAATGGTTTTCTCATCCCTCGCCCCTCCTCTTGGCAAGCAAATGCACTGTTGGGGCACTGGGTTTATCACAGGCCAAAGGGGGAATTCTCTTAGGAGCCTCTTGTTGAAATGTTGGCAACACATCACTGAGCAGTTCTAAAGACCTCAGGAAGCCCCAAATTTCTCTGAATTTTCCCACCACTAGCCTTGAATGTAGTTGCCTCTTTGGACTTGCAAACTTTGGGAGCACATCAAGGAGTGTTCTTGCTGCCGCCATAGTGTGCTCATCAGCACAGAGGCAGCCCCTCGGGATGGGGAGGAACGTTGATTGGAGAAAGAAACCACCCACGTACTAATCTTTTTGTTTCCCATAGTTATTTTTTTTCTTCAGTTTTTCTCCTTCACAAAATACACTTAAGAAACAGGCATTATTTGCCAGAATCTTTTCTGGGAGAGTGAGCTGGAGAAGCTGTGCTGCCTTTGCGGTGCACAGAGGCTCAGATCCTTCAAAAGCCTCTGTCCAGCTGCCTCGAGCTCGCTGCCGCTGTGTGCCGCGCTCTGACTTCCTTCATCTTTTGTGTATTGCCGCTACAGTGTAAGATCAGGGGGAAATAATTTTCCTCCATTTACATCTGACCATTTTGGGGTAAATTAATTCTACTTCCACTTACTTGAAGAGAGGCTTGCAGGATCACGGAGGGAGTTGGGGGAGGACAGGCAGATCTTTTTGTGTGTGTGTGTGTGTCTGGAAATCAAACATGGTCTGACCAAAGTCTCCTTTTCTATCTTCCCCCTGCCCTCTTTTTTTAATCTTTTCTATTTTTACTTAGGTGCTAAATTGTTTACGGAATATAATTTTAAATGACAGCTTAACTTACTATTTTAACCAAAACTCTAATAGAAAAATATTTTCCCTGCATTGTTAAAATGCACCTCGATTCCTTCTCAGCTACCCACACTGTAAACAAAAATGCGCATTTGCTGTTCGTGTGTGGAACATATATATTTTCCTTAAAAAAAAAATCACAGAATGGTTTAAGAATTAAACTAGAAACAAGATGAGGAAAAAACCCTCAGAGCTGTAATCAAACATCCATTCCAACAGCTGAAACATGTTATTACATCTTTCAGCTGATTTATCGTACCCAAAGAGATTTCATAATCATTCTCAGTATTAAAACAAGGGGAATAGAGGCACATTTCAATAACAATGATTGTTGTTTGGAGAATGCCAATCATGTCTAGGAGTGTTATTTACATCAGACAATATGTAGATATTGTGCCTCCAAGCCTGTTCCTGTTCGGTTTTGTTCTTTGACTTACACAAATGAATGTTAAGAAATGTTGACAACGAGGTTCAATAGCTAAATACAATAACCGGGGTCCTGCTGACTTCCTTTTGGGAGGAGAGAAATCTTTACCACACAAGTAATGCAATCTGATGGAGAGATAAACGTGGCTATAAACGTCTGAGCTATCTTTGGTATGAAAGGTGGGGAGAAATTTAATCTGTATACTAATTTTAATTTGTATTCACACATTAGCTATAGCTAATTTGAAAACAATTAAAAGGCAGGAATGAGAAAGCCAGATGTGGAGCAGTGGAATGCATTACAGAGAAGCAGGCTTCACTTTGTGTTATTTTCTGACATGCAGTTTTATTTTTGCTGGTGTCTGTCACAAATCCTAAAATACCATTACAGAGTTAGCAGATGGTTCCCAAGTATTCATACCTGATAAAGCCTCCTGGGTGATCAAGCACTGAAAAATCAATATATTTTTCAACTTTCAATGGCTAGCTATTCAGTTTCATTACATCTCGCTATTCCTCCATGGCTACTGTGATATGGACACTTACTTCACCATTGCATTAAGCTCTAATCTCCGGCCTGGCTGATACAGGCAGTTAATGAATAGCTGGAGTACCACCTCGGTATGCTTCACAATTCTTCTGATCTCAGTAGGATGTTTCGAGTACTGTGATCTTGTGTTTAGTAACACCCCACTTCTTCCTTTTTTTTTTTTTTTTTTTTTCCACACATGCACAAACACCCCTCTCCAGCTGTCACCTTGCTGAGCTCTGAAAGAGAAATTCAGTAAATACACATTCTAGCAGAAATATTTTGCTGCGACATTTGACTCTTCTAAATAAATAATATCAGCAAATCGCAGGAAGTCAGATCTGTGCCCCCTGGGTGACCAAATGAATCACATTCTTAAATCTATCATTTTCAATAAAGCCACAACTAGAGATAGGTCCTTAAAATGTCCTGCTTTTCTCTCCAGGTTATCTACATCCCCCACAAAATAGCTACGCTCTCTGACTGACTGTTAATGCTTTCTTTAAATCATGTTTCTTTCCCCTTCTCCTAGCTTGAACTCCTAGTACGGGCAAGTTAACTTGCAGTAAATGGCAAAGGGTGCATCAGCTTTGTAATTAATAGAAGTGCCTGATTATTGGGTTTTTTGCCATGCATTTTGGCCTTCATCAGGGGCTGGATTTCTAATATGGGGCACCTCTTTTTGCTCCAATTTGCATGAAAAAATAAGTGCAGGTAAAATGCTAATGAATTCTTAAAGTGTGCACATGGGCACCCTCAGAAACCGCGCAATCTTATCTATTTTAGTTTTCCACTTGTGTTTAAGATTTCACGTTTTTTGCTATTACGGTTTATCTGAGATTGGGGTGGGGGTTTATTGTCGTTGTTTATACACGTCAGGCAAAGTCCAGTGACAGAGAGCAGGCTTATTTTACACGCACACAGGCACCATGATATTGGTAAGCCTGGGGCATCCAGAAAACCTATTGAGTCTGGTTAAGGCATATGTTAAATTTCAGATGGAGGTCTTGATTCAGTCAGAAGTGCAGCAGATGAGAACCTGTTTGTTGAAAATGGAGGTATAAATAGAAACTACATGAATATGTCCTCTTTCTTAGCTGCATGAAGAGCAAGAGCGAGTCTTTGCGTGTGCCATGGCTGTGCATGGGGAAGGTTGGTACTAATTAGATAGACGTGACCCTTCTATCATCTTGTCTGTGCCTGGCAGCTCTGAGGTGGTTGGTACTGTCACTGCAGCCCCCCAGAGACCCCTTCATCCCAGAGCAGTTAACGGAGCAGCAGGAGGAGGCCAGGGCTCAATGCTCTCAAATGAGAGACGCAACTCAGCTGCCATGGCATGGCTCCACTCCACCAACAGCAGTGCTCTCCTTTGACAGTGTCCTCCATCCTGGTTTGGAACAGGTACTTTTTGCACGGTATTTCATGCGTTTGTTCCTGTCCAGTGAAATGCCGTAGGTCCAAACTCAGCAGGCTGTCCTCTGGCTTGATTCCTTGCTTTCATTGTCAAAAAAGCGGCTTTAAAAATTGTTAGGTTGGTGGGAACTTGTCACTCAAACAGTTACAAATTTCTGTCCACCGGATTCCTTCCTTGACTTGGGCTGCAGGTGTTCAGCTCTGCTGCCTGACCATGGGAACCAAATACCTTTGGAGAAAGAGACCTGAGTCATCTGCAGGCGGTTTTATTAACATCTGAAAGGCACAATCGTGCCATGTAGGATCCAGGTCCACGCTAGAGCCCTTTCATTACCCTGCTACATGTCTGGATTTATGCCGGTGGAAGTCCCAGCTAAAAAAGCTTTTGTACAATGATTAATTGACCTTAACAAGTTTAAGGATGCTTATTTGCACACAGTTATGAAGTGTTGCAATATGTCACAAATGAGAGCGGCTTCGATTATAAACATAATGGCATAAACAGTGAAAGCTGGTTATATTTCCTTAAAAGTTCATTGCGGGGAAATGGGGAAGCTTGAGAAGCTAAACAAATCCAGGCAATAATGGAAATGTAGCATGAAATTACTTCTGTAAACAACAGCCATTCATTATTTGAACATTTTTCATAAGAGAGTAAGCAGACGAGTGTTGATGTTAAAGGGGGTGTGTGTGGAGGGGGAGGAGGAGAAAGGGGAGATTATGAATTTCAAAAGAAATCTTCCAGAGTTATACAGACAGACGTACATCTGTTAAAAAAAAAAAGAGGTATGTAAAGCACTGATTGATCCCTGAATATTAACAATCAATGCCATTTTCTTCATTAACTTCTGAGTGGAGCACAAAGAAAGGTATATTTGATTTAAGGGGAAGAGAAGGGAGCACTATTTAATGTTGATTTGGTGTAGTGAATAACCCCAGAGAGAAATGTAAATACCAGGCTGCAATAACATGACAGCACACTAATCATATTTACAAACGATATTAAATCTGTCCATTGTGCTTGCCTGGCTGTGGATTGGCTCGACTGTAATTGTCACTGTAACCAGCGCTGGCTTGTGGGAGAATTTAACTGCAGTGATATAAGGTGAGTGCTAGGCTTATTATTACTTTATTATTACCCGGTTTATGTTTATTAAAACAATTTGTCATGCAGAACAGGAATGGGAGAATGGGAACATTAAATCGTGCTGTACTCAACCTGAAGAAATGAGTTACAATAAAATTAATGGCAGGCAGGCCACAGCTGACACTTGTAGCCGTGTGGAGCAGCTACACAGTGGTTCGTTTCATTTGCTGATCGTTTCTTGTTAGGGTCACGCCATTAAACTTACATATTGAGAACTACTGAAAATCTGAGGCAATGAAGGTAAAGTTTATGAAGCAAAAGTGGGGTTTTTTTTCTGCTGCTAATGCATTCCTTTCAATTATTACAGAAATCAGGAATGCAGATTGAAAGTTTAAATCATACTGAGTTATTAAAGACGTGTGTTGGAGTGAATGTCCTTCAATTTTACAGAGGCTTAGAGAGCTGAGAAAGAGCTGAGTTTAGGCTAAAGTGAGACCATTCTCTAAAGGCTTTGAGCAAAGAGAACAGTGAGAATAGTGGTCATGAAAGGTCTCATAACAAGTTTAATAAAAGCTGCTTTATTTTCTTTCCCTGGAACTCAAGGGGTCCTTATTTGATATCTTCAAATTTATTTCAGCCCAAATCTTCATTATTTTAAAGTAGAGGCAGGAGGCGATGACCATGGGAATAGCATTGAGCCTCTTGGAATTCAGCAAAGAGGCACAGTGACATAACCCCCTCTCGTGACACAATTACGGAAGAAATTAAAAGTGTCAGGCTCTATGTACTTTAGCTGCATAGAAGAAATCTGGCCTCCTGATGAAACATCTTTGTACATGAAAAAGTAATACCCTGCCCTTGTTTCCCATTATACAACAATGTTAAGGAGTCTTCTGGGGTGATTATTAGGGATTTGGTGAAGCACAATAAATGCTGAAGATTAAATCTGAGCACTAGCAATTAGTATTGGGGGAAGAAGAGCGCTTTTTTTTTCTTTTTTTAAAAGTATTTATTAATGAAGCTATTTAAAGGAAACCGAGCCAACTGCTGAAGTTAGGAAATGTGAACCTTTCATTTCTAGCAGTTTTATACTTGTGTAAGTCCTACAAAGTCCACGGGGTTATTCTTGATTTATACCATTGTGAGCAAGTAGAAGATCAGGCTGTCTCTGTGGGACTTTTTTTCCTCATTTTCTTTTTTTAAAATAAGATTTTTTTTAAGTCTTGGAGAAAGCCTTCAAAGTGGGGATTTAACCACATGTTTTCTAACTGTCCCCCCAATCTCAAGCACTGGACCGATTGTCCAGTAGCTCAGCATCCAACCACTGCAACAGAATACCAGAATGGGAACTGGACTCGGGAAATTCCAGTTTGGCGAAGTGAGTGAAGATATTGAGAAGATCTTTTTCTAGAAAAGGTTTAGGTTGTGGATTTTTTTTTTCCTTTTGGTTTTCCTCTTTGGTAAGGGGAATGGCAAATGTTTCTCTTGAAGTAACTTCACAGTCTCAGTGGCGAAGCCACTGCAGCCGCAAAGGCCGTTTCAAACCTGAGAAAAACCTATGGGAAAAAAAAAATATTCCCTATTCTTCCTTACCAAGCTGATCACCTCCTTGAAATAACAGTCACTTCTCTGAGAGCACCAGAAGGTTCCTTTGTGAATATGAAAGGAGAGGCCAAAGGCCTTGGCTCAGATTATTTTCCTTGGTGAGGTCTAATGCAAGAAGTGTAATCCACTGCAATGGCAAGTACTCATGGTGGACCCATGTCTTGGAGCCTTAGTGACCTGTGTGGTGGTCCCTGTCTGCCTTTTTGACATGGGGCTGCAGTTGCAAATGGAAGAGAAGTGGTTTAGGGAAATGGGAAGATCACTGAGGCAATAATTCTTTTGTGTCGTTGGGCTCTGTGCTTGGCAGGCGTCGTCTGAGGGATGAAGTGAAGGTGTGAGGAGACACAGGTTTGGGGGCTTGGATGGTCTAAGCATGGACAGCCAGCTTCTGGAGGGGTGGGTGCAGTGGAAACATAGCAGGCAGCAGTTCCCCATGCATTTCTAGCTACAAGTCCTTTTCTATGCCTTCTTTTACATTCATTGAAAAGAAAACATGTTTTATTAAAATATGTTGACCTGTGTGGCGTGCTAAACAGGCTTCTAAATGTTACAGCAGAGCTTTGACCCAGCGTTTTTAAAAACAGAATTTTAACACAATCTTCCATCTTCATCTGTATTTTTGTAACACTCAGTAAACTTGGGGAGAAATCAGTTAGTCCTTTATTCCCTTACACGTAAAGCTCATGAACTCTAAGTAGCGTGAGTAAGTAAGTGCCTTGCTGAATTGCAGTCCTTGTTATGGGTGCAAACATCCCTTTGACATGAAGGACAAGGATAGAGTATAGGATTTTGAGTCATATTTATCACTTGGGTTATTAATAATAATAACATTTGGCATCTTTATAGCACTTTCCATTTTCAAATCGCTGCATAAACATTAACTAAATGGTAGTTAAGTGTGCATAAATGGTATCGAGAGCCATTACCCTCTACCATGCTAACACAGTCGCTGTGGCTCAGCACTGAAATGTGTGTACTGCTGCTTGGTGGAAAATCTTTACTGCTCGTGTGAAGTATCAGCTTTCGTGGAAGAACCAGCCTGACCATTTTTCATTTTGTTTCACATGCACCCAAAGGCTTTTGTCCATATTATGGATTAATGGTC
>WEIS01110602.1:0-11561 GCA_013389965.1 Todus mexicanus | reverse complement strand
TAATTATCATTATTATTATTATTTCTGGAGAGAACATTGTCAAGGCTGAAAAGAGTTTAGATGACTAGCTATTTCTTTTTCCTCAGATTTCTTCTTTTCTTAATAAGAATCTGAAAACCTGACTTTTTCATTCTTGTTTTTTAAGCAGCAAAGATGTAAGAAGATGACTCTTTCACTTGGGAGACTCCAGAGGTGTAGGGGAGAGGCCATTCCTCTGAAGAGAGCATATTCTCCATTGAAAAGCTGCACAGAGCACAACTTCACTCAGTGCTCTGTTTCGGTTTTTCTGCGGACTCAGATAGATGATGTTTTGTTAATTCAACAGAGCTCGTGGTTTCAAGCATTTCTTTACAGTCAGGAACACTGGAATCTTGCTTACATGTTCGAAATGAAAGCTGGTATACTAATCTGACTATAACGACCCCAACAACTCAGAGTGCTAATGACTGAATTCTGCTCTCAAGCTGAGCTATGAGGGCAAATATACTTACTAGCTCTCTCAGAAGTCAAAGATATCTCAACAAAGTCTGGTAAAAATTTGCAGATATATTTATCTTTGAGCTGAATTCCAGTATCAAAAGTTCAGCCTGAAAACTATTTGAGAAATCTATAAGGAACTGAAAAGGATTGTAGTTTCCCCTAGCTATAACCATATAATATATAATATACCCATGCAATAAATACAGCACAAGAATTGAATCCAGTATTAAAAAATGTTATTTTCAGTACTGTTGGGTGAGATAAAAATGACAGCAATACCTTGTAAAATACACCCGTTTAAGTGATAGTAAGATCATTTTCCTTCTCCATAAAATTGGTATATTCTTCACTTTTCTAGATTTGAAATATAAATCAAAATGTGTAATATAGATGCTTTTATGTAAGCTACTGTGGCGATCAAAGTTTAAACACTTTGCAAACACATGTGCTTTGTGTCAAGCCACCAGTAAAATGACAAACGAAGCCTGACACTTCTTAGCCAAATGACTTTAAAGCCTGTTTTGTCCCCTGTTGAAATAGTTGTACTGGACTAAAGCTAAAGTAAGAGAGCTGGGAGTAAAAATAGTGAGTTCAACTTAGTTGCCTCCAACAGTAATTTCCTGCATCCAGCAACACAAGTTACAGAAACAACTTCTATGGTTGGAGAAACCCAGAAGTGAAATGGCCTCTGAAATTTCCTTTTTGACTACTGGGGGTCATACACAAGACTGCTAAGAATATAACTAGTTAAGCTGTCCAGAAAGTGCAAAGATACTTAGCAAACAGAGGGAGAGGCTTACAAGCACAGAAAAAGCTTTTTAAACATTGCAGTACAATGTAAATTCTAAAGAGGTGTTTAAATTTACATGCACCTCCTTATTGTATGCATCCACAGAAATGGATCAAGGATTAATGGATTCTTTCCTCTTTCTCGCTATGTTCATTCCTGCTTGTAGGTGTGTAGATGGGTTTTTCAGATCTGCAACTCACAACATGTATTTTTGCATAGACATATTGATTTGCTTCTGAGGATAGATTTCCCCTGGTATGGGTGAGAGTCACTGATCACCGATTCCTCCTACACTGCTTACAAGGGGAGAGGAGGTCTGATCAGTTAGGTAGCTGTTTTGAATAAGTCCATGAGCGTCTTGTGGAGACCAAGACACAACTTTTTTGCATTATTTACATGGATAGTCCAATGTTGAGAACATGTTTGAGGACCTGCTTTGTGCCCAGCCTTCAGAGCACTTGATATGTTTCAGGGTTGCTTTAAGGGACCAGGCACTAGAGAAACCCAGGGGTTTAATGCTTGAGATCTCTTCTTTAGTCCTTGGGATATTCACTGATATTTCAACAACTGATAGACACCACTTGTTAACCACAAAACACTGGAGGAACCAGTGACAGAGACAGAGGCCAGGAGAGCATTTAGCAAAGCTTAGTTACAGGAAAAGTTAATCTTGTTAACAGGTCATTTAAATTATGTCTCCTGTCAGATAATAATCTCAAAACGTGTCTGTGACTTTCTGTTATTCCTAGGTAAATTTCTACCTCCCTAAAGATGCCCCTATTTTAAGATGAAGTATGAGAAATTGTATGAAACAAAGCATGAGAAATTGTGCTGTGAAAGCACAGCCAAGTCCAAAGCAGAAAGTACAACAAAAACCAGTCCGGTTTTCCTGTGGCTTTATGTAGGGCCTATACTTTATGCTGACATAAACCTTCTGTTGTGTTCATCTTTCCTGCTCTGCCGTGACCCAACTTCGCATACATCAGTTGGCTGTATTTCACGCTCAAGATCTGCAGTGATTCACCTCCTGTGCTATCCATCATAGCTGGATATCAATGTGGGGGAAAAAAAAAAAAGCTCATATTCTTATTTACAGCCTTTTGGTTTTTTTGTAATTGAGTGTTTCATAGAAGAAGCAGAGGAAACAATATATTTCAAAATATCTCCAAATCCTGCTTTCCCTCTCAAATGTTCACAAATTGATCCAGACCACCTCTGTGAGAACAGGTTACACACTGCAGAGGAATGCATAACTTGTCCATGAACTGCTGCGTATTTAGTCCTTAGTATTTACATTTTTCCAAATGAAGAAAAAAAAAAAAGCAGGTTTTTCCAGATAAAGATATTTTCTGCTTTTGATGGATGAAATTAGTCTGCATATCCTTGGAGACTGCCAACAAGTTTACACTAGGAACTGGAATGAAGCCATCAATTTGTTTCACATGGGTTCAATCAGATGGCAAAAACCCCCATAACATTGTCCCACAATGCTGGTCTTTTAATCACTGAAGAATGCGGTGAACTAAGATGTGGTATCCCACCACCATCTCTCTGGGAACCACCTTGATGTGTAGGGACACTTTGACTGTCTCTGATTGCCACTACTATGAAAGGCAATTAGATTTATACATCTTTGTGCTTGGGAAAAAACCCCACAAGACTATTCTGTGAGACTTGCATCTGGCGCACTCATAGCTATTCAAGTGTAAGAACTT
Source organism: Todus mexicanus (assembly GCA_013389965.1). Lineage (NCBI taxonomy): Eukaryota > Metazoa > Chordata > Aves > Coraciiformes > Todidae > Todus > Todus mexicanus. Next base: position 8,576 of record WEIS01110602.1, on the reverse strand, counting down.
CTGGCATCTTAGGCTAAAAGCGTTACACAGCTCAGCAGTGAATTTGGTGATTAAAGTTTGGTTACAAACCAGTTGCAGGGATTGGCTCTAACCGCATTTTGTAAAAGTGGTTCAGGTTTGAAAACTACATCAGAGCCTCAAACATTTGATTTTTGACTTGGGAAAAAGGTGTACTCACAGCAAACATTTTTGTTTGATCCATCTCTAATCAGTTGGATCAAACAGTATGTAAGAACTTCTTCTGAGCCTCATGGTGTACTTCGCTGAACAAACCAGACTTGGGTCCTATTTGCCATTTCTATCTTCCCTGCTTCCTTTTTTTGCGGCAAATGTTTTTGGTATGAGTTGTGTGAATCTTTTAATTGGTACCTGCCTATAGTATGTGTGAACAGTGCTGAGACCAAGAGATCACTGACCACTAACCCTTCCTCTATTCCTGCCATCAGCTTGGTTTGGCACTAAAACACCCCGTTCAAAGGAAATACTTGTTTCTTGGACCACCATATGTTTTAAGAAAGGGTTATACCCCAGGGGTTCTGTATTAGATTCCAGCAGGTTACTTCATTAAATGAGCATATCAAATTTGATTGGAAGTTCTCATCAGCTTTCTGTTCCATTTAATTTTATTTTTATACAGATGAAGAAATTACTGTTACACCCATACCCACTGACAAGCCAACTACATTACTTCACATCTACTTTATAACCACATATAATTACATAACCTCTTGGTTTATTTTCTTCCAGAACTCATGGCTCCTCATAGAATCTGTTCCGTCTGATCTAAGAGGCAGATTTTGGCCTAAAAAATGATCTTCAAGACATTTACATGGTTTGGGGGTTTTTTCCTATATTGAATATTCCACATTTATTCACCACAATTTGATTCAAGCAGAGCAGCAAGGACTTTGCTGGTACAGTCTGGAGAGGCTGTGTTAGTGAAAGGAAAAGACAGTCCCAGCATCAAAATATTCTGCATAAATCTCATTATCGTGGGAGAATTTCCATCTTTTCAGCCCCACACTATAAAATCTCTCAGCACACTGTGTTCCCTCCACTGTTGCACTTTAGTTACAGGCACTACAACCACTTTCCCGTCTAAAATTTCTAATCAACATTCCTCCTCAAACCTTCCTGTTCTTCAATGCTTTCAGAAATAAAGTAGACAGCACTGCAAAGTATTCGCACCTCAGCCCTGTGTGAGGGCTACCTTGGATAAGCATGGGGCTGGCAGATGAATGTTCATGTCAAGACACTTAGCTGGCAACTGAAAATAGAATGAAAATTGCTACCTGGCAGTTTTTGCAGGACCATAGAATTATGTTAGTATACTCAATGGAAGCAATTAAGGCACATCCCTGTAAAGCTGGAGGGTAACTGTGGTGAAGTGGCTCCTAAGATTGTTTTTAATGCTCAGCCCAAGCAGCATTCTTAAACACAGATCCACAGACCACAGGGTCCATTTGTTAGAATTCATCACAACACTAAACACTCTGGCATAAACATATTCCTTCGTTCATGCCACGAAATGCTTTGCAACCCTCAGATCCCGGAGAAGCCACCCGGAAGAACAGATATTCACTCCTTTTTGTCATCAGTTCCCAATCTGGAAGCATTTCCATATATATGATTTTATCAACTTTAAGAGTAATCATTCTGTCCTGCAGCCCTTCTCCCTCCCATCAGTTTTATTCAATTAAGTGACTAGAGCTGGAGGAAGTCTCATAAACAAAAGCTGTAATACCAGGCTCCTTAATTCTTATTCGCTTAGATAATGCAATTGTGTATTGCTGAGCGTATGGAGAGGGACCGACAACAAACTAGGGAATCCTATTTTCTATTTAAAACCCCCCACTTCCATGTGGCTATGTGGCTGCTGCTGGAAAACTTAAATAGCTGAGGCAGTTGACCACCAGTGCATCTTGTGCTCTTTTAGCCAGTGATAGAAATAGTGGTTGGGTTGGAACACGACTATTTGTAGACTCATGGGGCTGGGCAGGGTCTCCAGCCCAATCTCCTGCTCAGAGCAGGCTCACTAGGAGCGGGCTGCCTGGAGCCTCACACAGGTGGATCATACCCTCTCCGGGCAACCCATTCCACAGCTTGGCCACCTCCACTGTAGAAACATTTTCCTTTCACAAAATCAGGATTTGCCATGTTTCAACTTGTGTCTCTTGCCCCTCCTCCACTACCTCATCTCATCCCATTGCAGACTACTTTGTACAACATACAAACGCAGCAGTTTCACTGAGCTCTGCTGAAGGATGCAGTTGTGTGGGAGCATTTAGTGTATGGGCATCATGAAAGATATCATCTTCTTGCCTCCCACAGCACTACGGATATGAGGAAGAAACTACTTTGAGATCCTCTACCAGAAAGGATAGTCCCCAAAACTGGTGCCTGCATGGTTCTGGTGAGGGAACAGGCACAGTGAGGTTGTGAGGTAACACGACTCCTGCCCATAGCAGTACCTGTCCTGCACACATATGGGACAGCACTACTGTTCAGAGCAGTTGACCAGAAGCCACTTGTTGTCTATAGACCAAGATATACACTGCAGTGGCTGAGGGGAAAGCAATTCTCAGAGCAGACGGAATTCATGCTCACCATGGATGGTGGTTGTCCACCTCAGCCTGTGCGAGACTGTGCCAAGGTCATGCACACTAAAACCATGCACCTAATTTGACTTTGCGGGGATTAAACCAAGATAGAGCTGAGGAATTGCCTATGCCAGAAGAATGCTGCCATATGAAAGCAACACCAGCATATAATTGAAATAATTTATTTACCACTAAAGCACCACAAAAACAGACATACAATGTGTTAAAATACAGAGTAATCGATCACCAATGTACAACACAGCTGTCCTTTAAGTTCCTTTTTTTTTTTTCCCTCCTTTAAATCATGTCAACCATACAATTGTATTGATGCTGAACACATAAAAAAATGCTGTCCTACTCCACCTATCTAAGTGTTCAGATTCCCCCTCAGCCCCAGTCAACTCTTTGGGTCTGATCTTTCCAGGTTCGGAACACTTCCCACCAGTTCTCAGGGACTTCGCTCAGACAGTGGCAATTACCTCATGGCAAGTCATGATAAGGCCTCTCACACAAAGTCCCTGAGCTGTGGCAGACCCATCTAAACATCATTTGAAGGGGATTTACATCAGACCTGAGCAGTGCTTAGGACTCACATTACCCACACTACTGTGGAGGGGAATTTCACCCATGAGTTCTGCACATTGTGGGATCAGGCCTAACATTCTTGGGAATTAAAGGGAATTGAAGTAAAATACATGTCCAATGAATAAAAAAAAAAAAAGAAGAAAGAAAGAAAGGAAGAAGAATTGTAGGAGCTTTGTAACAGAGCATTTAAAATACTATCAGTGCATTTTGAGAAAAAAAAAAGTAAAAAAAGTATTCGAACTGGGGGTAATGACTGACAGAAATAAGGTTTTATACTTTAAACTTAGAAACTCCAAATCCAAACTGGAATGTTCAGCTGAGTCCAGCGCGTAGTGAGTATATCTGAACAACTATGCTCTTTCCTATTCCACTTTCTCCATGCTTCAAAACCATCTTTGAGCTGCATTATAGCAGAGACTTGCAAAAACGATTTTTAAGTTTTGTATCATATTCATCCTCATCTCCTCCTGTCCAACAAAAATACAGTTCTCATACTGAACCTGATAAAACTGATTTTGCTGCAATACGCAGCAAAATCCAGAGCATTTACTACCCTGAGGAGTTTCACTGAGTTCAGTGCGTCTTCTCACTGGAGTAAGTCTGGCTCAAGCAAGTGTTAGCAGGACAGATTTTTCACTTGTTCATCTCAACTCACTAAATAAATCAGAAGTCTAACATACCTCCTCCTCTGCGCTGAGTCAACGGGTGGGATTAGATCATCTGTGGGGCTACGTTTCCATCTAGACAATAAGCACAGGCTCTACCCAAGTCCCGAGGAGCTGCATGTGCAAGCCGCTGTGGCAGTTCAGATTTGCATGTGTTCTGCTGAAGCCAAAGAAATTGCACTTCTTAAAACTGGAGCTGACAACATCAAGCTTAGGAGCATCCCCCCAACACCGCTTGGGTCAATGACAGAAAGATCCTTCTCATCCAAGTAGTACATTTCTAATGCAGTTTTCCAGCTTCTCTGTGCAACACCATTCATCATGTGAAATGAACTGAATGTGCCTTCTTTATGCTTACTTGCTAATTTAGGTTGGGGCTTTTTTAAAACGAAGCATGTGACATTGAATTTTTTTTTTCTTTTACTCCCTCTACAATATTTAAACGTGTAACAATGACAAAATCCTAGGAGCCCCATGTTCTTTTTTCATTTTCTTAAGAGAAGCTTTAATGAAAACTCAATTGAAAAAAAGTAACTGGCAAACTCGTAAAAATCAAGTGTCTGATCCTGCAAATCCTTACACATACCTCTATAGCCTAAAGGGGCCTGCCGTGCCACTGCAGAAGTTAAAGGCAAACCTTTGTTGGCTGCAGCAGGAGCAGGATCAGTCCCACGGACTAACTGCAGGGGCAAGCCCCTGCTGCATGTGAGGCCAAAGCTAAGCCTCTAACTGGAAACCCATCCTGCTAACACCTCACTGGAGGCACTGCTGTGGCGCACGAATCCTACCAGCCCTCTGCACAGTGGTGAATGTCATTCTCTGCAAGGGTTTACCTCGCCTCAGCCAGGCTGGGACATCTCTTCTTGAAACATTTTGCTCCTTGTCCATCTGTTTGAATGTCTATAGCCAAAAGGAAATAAAAAGGCCTAGGAACACGAATCGCATCGTGATTCGGGAGTTACAAATAGGGACAATTGAGGAGGGAGGGGAGAGAGGGTGGGGGGAGAGATCGCTTTAATCCATCCTTTTTGCAAAACAGAGAAACAAATGGAGTCAGGTAGCTTATGTCATAATGATGAACAATATACAAAGCACATGTATAGCAATTATTATAAAACATGTATTTGTAGTGCAAGTCAAAATATAGGGACTCTACTCATACTGGCCAGCTAGAGGGAAACACATGATTCTGAGTGATCAAAAAGAGCCCCAAATTCAAATTCAAACTCATGAGAGCTGACAGTATTACAGAATACAAAAATATGGTGAAAATTTACACATTACACATAAAGTACTTAATTTTTTAATAGTTTACAAATAGAGATCTACAGATATGTTTCCAATTAAGCTGGCTTTTACTACCCACCTATTGTAATACTCTAGGTATGGTTACATATACCAAAAGAACAAAAAAAAAATCCCATAGCATAGCTATACAGCAACATATTAAGGTCTGAAGATTAGACCAGTACATGTTAAATATTTCACTGGTTTACTAAACTGACATTTTAAATCATTTACAGTAAAAAAAAATTCTTATAGACTTGTCTTTGAGACTGAAACAAAGTGTCCTTTATTAGTAAATTATTCAGTATTTAAAACAAGAGTTTGAGACCTTACAAGAAGCCTCTCTAGGCAGCTGGCATGAAAAATAAGGTATTCTAAAGGCAGAGTTTCTCAGTAATGTAGTAACTGACTCCTATTTTTAATCGAACTAAACTAACCATTACTTTTCTGATTCTTTTGAGTTTGTGTTCCTTTAGGCTTTATATGTATTTCTGGCAGCTTATTTGGTCTCCACTTTGTCCACATTGGCTGTTTTTCTCTTTTCCAATGACGATACAGAAATGTTCATTTGATAAGTTTTTACACACAAATAAATAATGCACTGTTAACTCTACAACTAAGAGGAATGGGTAGGATGCCTATTGCGTAACAATACAGAGAGATCAAGTAAGGCACGGGACAGATACAGCAACTCCACTTCATGGGATTTTCCTGTTTTTTTCCTTTCACATAGTAACACTAACAAATTTCTTCCAGTGTTTGTTTTTTAAAAGGTTTTTGTTTTCTTTTACTTTGCTTCTTGTCTATCTCACACTATGTGTAGGTGAAATGTAGGATAAAGGCCTTCAATGTTTTGCTTCAGATGCCAGTTTAAAAAAAACAACACAACAAAACAAACTTTCAAACAGTTCAGACTAGTACCGCTTTTTTTTTCTTCTTTTTTTTTTCTTTTAACACTGATGAACCTGGATTTTTATTTTTCTCTCTTTCATTCTTGCTCTCTCTTTCTTTTTTTCCTTGGTTATTTTTTTTTTAATACACGCACGTCATGCTGTTTCAGGGGTATCCTTTAGCTGCACTTGCAAGACTTTACAATCATGTTGGACAGCTGTTCGATTTTTGGTGTTTTGCCAATGTAGTAGAGGATGGTGAGGGGTTCCAAATCCTGGGATACACAGCACGGAGAGGCAGAGGCTTCTGGATTTATGGTGTTATACAAGCTGAGTACCTAGAAGGAGAAAGGAAAAAAGAGAGATTAAGACAGCTACCTCTGCCTTCCTGCCACTGCAGCGCAAATTCCCTTCTGCACTGCTTCCTCCCGTAGCACCTGAGAGAAAGTCCACTGAAAGCAGTATCATGATTCCTGGATTTTAGGTTTTTTTAGGCTTCTCCAGTTCAATCTGGTGTCATAAGCTGCCTGAGTTTCCTAAGGTATTATCCATACAGTCTTGAGCCTTGGAAGAGGCACATGCTTGGAGCCTGCCTTGAAAGCGCAGCCCTCTGAATCAACATGCACACTGTATTGATATGGAAAGAATAAACTGGGAGGTTTTTATCTTCGTCTTCAGACTGCCATTTGCTGTTACAGGATTTTAGCTTTACGAGAGCACCAAAGGGAGAAGAGACTCCTTCAGAGCATAAGCATGCTTCTGCTTTTCCTCTCCAGCTATGTTTTACTGAGTCCATTAATGCCACCCTGCAAGCACCAGGACTCAAGCTGCAGTTACTCCTGACGAGCATCAGCTGTGGTGACGTTAGCAGCTCTGGCGCTTTATGTTCCATTGGATTCATATGCATGGTTCTCTGCACGGGAAGTATGTAGGGTTAGCCACTGATGATGCATAGGTATTTCCGAGGATTCCATTAATGTGTTAGCCAAACACCAAGTGACCTTTTCCTAGAACTTCAACACAACATTTACAGCTTAGAGAGACAGAAGATCTGTTCAGGACAGCAACACTAACTACTTTATTAAGCAACTTCTGACTCCTTGGGGAACTATCCAAACCACATATTTGTGACCATGACAGTTATTCTTCCTCTTTCCTTTAAAAACAAGTGTTGCTCCAAAGTTCGTGCACTACTACTCCACACCAGCATGGAAACATACTTACCTTATTTATACCTCTGCCTGCTGACACTCCTTATAGTACAATGCCACAGCCCAGTGACAGCTATAAAGGATTTCTACACCTTGGTCTGTAAGTTCAGGAGCAACATGTTATCAGGGCTTTACAGACCAAAGGGAGAGCAAGCTGCCCCTGGGACACAAAGAGTTCTCCCTGCTGGCTGACATTGACCTGGTATTTTAAGGAAGTCTTGAAAAGGGGAGATATCACTCTTAGTATGGACCCAAGGGTGAAATTCTTACTTTACGACAACTGCGACACAAATGTCTGCCTCTTGCATTTACTGTCTAGACATCCTTATTGACAGTTGAAAGAAATAAACACAAGCAGAATACTACTCATCCTAAGGCAGCTGGTTAAAATACCACATCAAATCCCTACAATAAGAAGTCCCATTTTCGATGACTACTGGTTCTTCAGCGTCCCAGACAGAAGGTTCCTCCTTCACACATAGATTTTTCAAGTACAAGAATGAATACATCTTTTGAAGTGAAAGGAGCACATCTATTGGTACATTTGCATGAAGTTCAGCATGCTAGCATATTAGGAACAATGAAAAATGAAAAAAGGCAGGTCACAAAATTAGGTGATAATCAGGTGGTACAACTCAGCCCTTTTGTTACTCCGATAGTGCCTTCCTCAGTGCCTTTAATGACTGAATTCACTGTGCCATCTTCTACTCGGGCTCTAAAACAAAAGCTTCCTTCTCAGGCAGACTCACAAAGCTACACTGAGCTCACACTCACAAAAAGCATTCAATCCATCTGTATATCACATTGATGAACACATTAAAAAACCAACAGTCTTTGGGCCAATATATTCCTATGCAATATGAGCTTAGGGTGATGCTCGAGTTTCTCTACAGGGCCACATTTCATCATCCTTAGTTATTGAAATAACAAATATAAGCTTTGGGCTTTGGTGCTGATGTCAGTCTCAGAAATACATTTCACCCTGCAGTTACAAAAGAGAAGCTGACAATTAGCAGTATCATAACTTACTCTGCTGTGCTGAGTATCTGAGCTCCATAAATACGGGCAGGCTCCTGCACAGAAATTAGCATGATACCCTTTAGGTTCATGAATCCATTTCCAGCCAAGATCCCTCTTGAAGTCAATATAAAGTGGACGCAGACAGCAGTTATCCTGCACGTTCCTGGGAAATAAAACACAGATACCACATTTGTTATAACAAGGACAAAACAGGGAATAAAAATAATCCAGTTGCTTGCTCCCTGAATGATGCTTTACAGGCAGGTAAGTCCCAAGTCCTCAAAATCCACAACCAAATCACATCAACAGTAGCTTACA
>WEIS01110542.1:0-14464 GCA_013389965.1 Todus mexicanus | reverse complement strand
TTTGAAATGGGATGCAAAATTCAGTCGCATAGAGAAGAGAGGAAGAAATTAGAAATTTTGGCTGTAGCAAGCAATTTGTTCCTATTTCTTTAGCGAGGCTCAGATGTATACGGTGCCAGACTGAGCCAGGAAAGCACTAAGTTGAGTTGATAGCACCTTCTCTGAAGGAAGAAGCCTTATCAATGACTACCACTGTAGTCAGCTATGTAGTGTTTTAGTATTTCCATTTTAAACAGATGCATCTTGTCTTCAATGACTTCTTCCCTTGCTCCCGAGTATAACCTGCCAGCACTAGTAAACTTGAGTCCTAATGAGGTTGTTCATGGGGGAAGAAAGGACATACAACCATTTCTGTTGCAGGCTAACTTGTACCCTGACAACCCATGTAGGTTTGGTTGCAGTAACTTCACTCTTATTGAAAAAAAAATCTGTGAAGTCACTGAGACTTCACCTTCAACACACAGAACTGGCAAAGATTTTCTTCATCCTGGAGTTCAAGTCCCTTCTGTTGCAGACAGCAGCATCGTAAAATCCTTTACATTGGTTGGTCAGTCTCCATCAAATGACCTCAGTCATAAGCTGATCTTGACCAGTTGAATGAACTTAGGGAGGTGAGAGGTTCCCCACAAAGGGTTAATGCTTTCTAGCTCTGAGGCAAGAGGAGTAGTGAGGAAGACTTCTGGCACATGCATACATTACTGCCGTTAATGCCATTTAATACAGGATGAAAGGGTGGGGGGAGGTGTGTGTCTTCCTGGAATGCCTACCAGCCTGCTAATTGAAGTTCTTCATAATCATGCATTATTAGGAAGGCATTAGTCATTTTTAGGGATTACACAAAGAAAATTGGTAGTTGCACCGAGGGAAGAGGATTGTAATGAGGGCTAAGAGAAAAATATTGTCTTGTTTTTAGCAGGGTTGCTGGTGATAGAGAAGTGCCTTTGCCACTATGCTGTGTGTTATCCTTTCATTCATTGACCAGTTTGGGAAAAATTAGCTTTCATTTTGAGAAGAGGCAAGAGTGTAACAGAACATAGAATGTTATCATCTATAGGTCTCAAGTTCTTCCTCCTTTTGCAGAAACGGTAAGATTGGTTGGATTCAAAACACCATAAAATCACTATAGTTTGTCCTAGCTCTTTGAAGATTATCTCTGCTGGAAACCTGTGCTTGTAGCTGACTGGTAGACTTTGCTGTCAGTACTGTGTGGGTCAGATGACTTTGAATCTGCGTCTCTCTTTGGAGAAAGGAATATAGACTCTTCTAATAAAAATGTTTAAGTATTGTCACCTGATTTGGATGTTCCTCTCCAGCACTGCAGTTCTCAGTGGCTTAGCCTAGATGCTGGAGAACAGTAATCACAGGTAACAGGAATGAAGTCATTTCTGCCTTTCCTAGCAGGCAGTTTTGTAGCTGTAGAGCAAAATATGTTGTAACTGAGCTGTGCTTGATATAATACCTAAAGAACCAGCAGGAAAGGGCTTTATCTGGATATACATCTGCTTTTCCCCAGGTATGTCCTCTGAGCCAGCAGCCAGGATGACAACAGCTCTGTAACTACACTCCTCACCCTACAGTGCTGAAAGATGCTTATAGGACTGGGAAATCTTTAAAAATAGAATTTATAGCTCTTAGGTCTTGTCAGATAAAATCCTAGTTCAGTCCCATAAACAGAGAACAAGTGTTATAAAAGCACAGAGGAAGAAAACTTTGCACTCTAAGGATCTCCTCTGAGAGTGATTCACACTAATGAAGAAGCAGTGCAATCAAATTAGTGATAATCTGAGTCAAGCTCCTCATACCATTGTACATGTAATTCATTCTGTCTGTGTTTTACGAGTTTTAAAGACAAGTGCTGCAAGTTCATTCTTTATAGAGGCAGCATGTAGCTATAAATTTCTCATCTCTTTAATCTGTTCCTTGAGAATTTAATTACCATCTTTCCTCCCTCTTGGTGGAATATGGAAACACCATCTGGACACGGGAACGTTTAGAAGCATTACTTTCTGCTTCCACTTATTAAGTTTATTCTGAGCATTGAAAAGTCCTTTTATTATTCTATGTTTCTTTTATTTGCCAGATTGTCATTGAAATCAGCAAATACTTCCACTACCAAATTTCATCAAATCTGCTTTGTGCATCTGCTCTCCTTTATGTCAGGTTGTTCTGACCTCGCTTTTAATCACATTTTAACACCTCAGAGTCCAGAGCATGATGTAGCAACGTTCAGCCTTCCAGTAGGGAAAGGTCTAAACCCCTGTTTCGGAATCATTTTACAAATCTAGATTTTTCTGCCCTCTGATGTGGTTGCAGCACAAGCTCCTGCCCACACAGACGGTATAAGTCTGAAATGTATGGTTACAACTCTAGAGGATACCATATACACATGAATTTTTAGTGTAGGTGAGTCTTAAGTTACAAAAGGAAATAAGTGAAATAACTCATTTATAATGAGGGCTTCTTTAGGAGAGTCAGGATTTATTTTTATTGGGACCAGAATTCAAAACAGGGCTCATGTCCTTCATAAGTGCAGTCTTTCTAAACCTGGTTAGTGATTGCTAACTAGCACCTCTCCTGCCTTCTTTTAATAATATGGTAAAGGCTTTTTATAAAAAGCCATTAGCCAGCACTCCTGTGAAAAGAAGAACTTGTAATGGAGGCTGGAGGTGGTCAGAAAAGTGGGAAAACTGGATCATTAATTCTGCTTCATGGGCTGGATAGTCTAGTGCTGCACTGCGTGAGATAAGCTCAGCCAACAGCCGGGTGGGTGGGAACAGCATTTGAAACACCAACATCCGGTACCATTACCGTTGGCATAGTTCAGCTCTAGGATTTAAAACCCATGGTTTTTATTTAAATGTGAGTAAACATAAAATTCTAGGCATTGTTTCTAGTATTATGGCTATACTTAGATGCCATTATTGTATAAAGACTTTTTTGAGAATATTTATTTTGGAAAAACTCCTAGTGTTTTTTTATCTCATGGGATTACCAGCTGCTTTGGATAGGCTTCAATGCATTCTGAAGAAAAGCAAAATTAAACCAAATAAATTTCTTGGATTTGTTGGTGAATTTCACAGTAACAAAATAACATATTATTTTTGCCCATCTTGGTATGGATCCGGACAGTTTCATTTGCACTTTTCATAATGCTGGGGTTGGGAAATTTTATTACCTAAAAAAAGCCCCATAAAATCCTAGAGATTTGAGTTTTAATCAGGAAATATTTTCACAAAAATGTACTAGTTATAGCATATTACTCATAAGAAATTTTGGGGTGTAATATTCATCACAATAAGCCAGGGGCTTTTACTGCTAGGTATTAACTTTCTGAATAAAAGTGTCTGAATTCTTTCTGACTTAGTAAAGAAGATCATGACTTTTGTCTTTCATCATGACTGAATCAAATAATATTTTGTTTCAGTTTCTCCATTAATATGAGGGGGCCATCGAATCATCACAGAGACATTATTGGCAGGAAAAGGAAGAGCTTGAAGAGGAAGAGCTTAATATCATTCAGCATGTCAGGATAATTTTATATGGAGGTTTATCAGGATGCAGGAAAGAGGGAGTAGAAGATGTATTGTTGCTAAAATAAATACTGTAGTTATGGAAAGATGTGTGAAGCCCTTTGCAACCTTTCCCCAGATGATCATATTCATGCTTTTACCGTATGGGGAGCAGAGGGACAGTGAGAGTTGGTGGTTTGCCTATGGCCATTTTATGAGTCAAGTATCATGACCCCCATTTCCTTCTTCATATTGCAAGACAGCACTCCAAGGAAAAGCACCATTGGCTACTGGAACAGACCAGAAATGTGTCTAGCTCAGTAGCATGTCTCCATCAGTGGATGGTGTATAATTAACCTCTTCAGGATTCTTGTAATAATGTACCCATCAGCGACATGTCTGCTCAGCTCCTGCAATAAGAGGTTGGCTCATGCCTTCAGGCAGGAGAGTAATGAACCTCTTTCTATATCTTTCTCAATTTCTTCATTTAATCAGACCTTTTAACCTGTGCCATTTGGGCCAGACTTACCATCCCTGGAAAACAATGGAAAATCTGGAGACAATGTTTTTTAATTATTTTTATATTAACTGTGGACAAGCAGATGCCAGGAGCCGTAAGTCAATGTACGGTGTCTACCGTTCATAAAGCACAAGTTCATAAAGCAACGTTTTGTCCACAGGACGTAACTACATTGCTTAGGTATTGCTTTAAATATCACATAGGAATCTTACACATCACAGACTCAACAACAGCATTCCCAGAACCAGGTTGTTCTTAGTAGTTGCTATGCTCAGGTAAACCTCTGTGGAAGCAATAACGAAAATACACAGCTTAGCTCTTCCCTGGGTATGTTTGGCTATTTTTGGACTATAAACCAACTCAATATTTAGGCAAATGTATCTGCTAAAAGTAGGTGGATTGCTTTCTTTTTTTTCCCCTTTCTGTAATAAAATAATCATGTTACTTGTATAGTACTACTGGATTCTCTAAATTCTTATTCGAATGTGGACACCTATGATACAGATACTTACAAACAAGTGGTTTTCGTAGTAATTTTTATTTGTTGGCCCATATCTAGACCTGGAGACTTCAAAGACACATTTGGTAACAGTGGTCTGAGAAGTCTTAACTAGCTAAAAAATGCTAGTTGGGACACATGGGTTTGATTTTATTTTTTTTCTCTGCCACAAGTTTCTTTAGAGAACTCAAGCAGATCTTGTAGTTCCTGAAGGTGTTGTGAAAATAGAACCCACTCCTGACTGCAATGCTCAGATGTACAGTGACAATAAGGGGCATAAAGTCTCCTAGATGGATAAATTTCCAGAGTAGTTTTGAAAGATTCAGTGAATCTTCAATCTATTCACTGCAGAGAAACCTTCCTAGCAGAAACCCAGCTATTAGCATGCAGGAGAGTGCTCCCGTAACAAAACCAGCATGTAAAATGATTAAATCATACTGGAGTGAAGAGTTAACAAGGCATGGCTGCACACATTTGCTGTTAGCTCACTGCACTGCGCGATGTTTCATCTCAATACCAATTCAATAACTAGTCTGTAATTACATGGCAGGCCTTAATAAGCGCAGAGCCAGTCCTCCCAGGTGCTGAGTGCTCTTAACTCTCACCAGCCGCAGCGAGAGCTAGAGGTACCCAGAGTAACAGAGGCGCCCCTTGGCATGTTGCGGGACAGGACACTGGCAAGACCAGCCTCCCATGCTACCGTAGCATCACTCAGTGCCTTTCAAGACAGGCAACGATCTCTTGAATGAGGGATTGAATTTTGAGTTATAGCAGCAGTAAAGCAGTTATGAAAAAGATAATAACCCTTTTCTTGCTTAAAGCATGTCATTATATATTATATGTTTTTACATCACTGTGAGTGTGTCAGGAACTGGGAGATCCAGTGCAGCTGTGAGGAGAAATATCACCCTGCAGGTTTTTTGGTTTGGAGGGTTCTTAGATGCATATATACATGAAATTTGCTTCTTGTAGGCGATATGGAAGTACTGATCTTCTAAGAAGGATTTGAACAGGGGAAAAAAGTATTTGATTGTCAAATGCTACAGGAAGCGGATTCCATTAGGAGTGTTTTCTGTCGATAACACCCAGATTTAAATGGTAGAAACTCTTTTTCTTGCTTTTGAGAGATGAAGAAACTGAAGTTCCAGGTAATGACTCCATGTGGTTCAGGGCAACTCTGGCAGGTGTCTGGGGAAAGCTTGTTGCTGTGGGTACAAGTATCTCACTCCAGGACCTGAAACAAACGTTAAATGCACAGAGGGGAATACCTACATTTAACCCCTACTTAGTTACATAGAAAACCTGCTGCCTGGCAATACTTCTGAAGCATATGGGTTTAGTGTCAACTAATATGTCATAAAACTACCCATCATGGTAATGGCAAAGAATCTTAGTTAATCTCTGAAGGACTCCTTACTGAAATTCAAGAAAATGCTTTCTAAGTGCAGCTGGTCCTTCTAAGAAGGCCAGAACTTGGCAATTCAGATGACCTTTGACAAGGATCACAGTAAATGATGCCATTGAGGTAGTCTAAAGATGTAATTAGATGCTGAAATTACTACTAGTGCTGGAAAAGACTTTTACTGAGTCAAGAGCCTTTGGATTGAGAAGTGCAGTAGGCATGCCCTGGTTTAAAGAACTCTGTGAGATTGCTTTGCTCATTTTACTAATGGGGTGTGCACCAGCTCCCACCACAATTCAGTGAAGACCCCAGCCACGGCTAGGAGCCACCTTTAAGTACTTACCTTGCTGCAGGTGTCATAAACAATAGCTCCTAGCGGTGACTAGGAGGAGGAGGCTGAGGTGAAGATGGTTTCTATCTGCTGTGGAGACTGATCATGCCTCTCTCTGCTCCCACCTCACCCTGCTGTGAAATCTAATAACCACTTGAAAAGCACCTAAGTAGTGTTTTTCATCAGTACATCTTGGAGGACCACAGCACTGTATGTTCACAAAGACTGGAAGACAGATTAGGTCACTGGGTGACTGTTATCTGTTGTGACCAGAATGGTTTCCTATACAAGGATGATTACAACAATGCTTGGGGTTTTGTATACCCGGTAGTGGGATGCTGTAATTAGTGCTTCCAGGCAAACTGTGACCTTTTGGAACTTTTCCTGAGGCTTATGAAGCCTAAATTAGTTTCTGCTGTTTGAAAGCATGCACAGACTTAATCTCTGGGTCCTATTTATATTATAATTACTATATAATTCACATTTGCATTCACTTGACTCCTTTTCTTACTTAACAGCCGAGGTTGACTCTTGTGTCTCAGCTCCTTTGTGTAAAGTTCACGGGTCAGAAATCCCATGGGTAAAGGCAGGATGGGGTAGGGAGAGCCCATTCTCGCTCCCTCACATGTTTATATGATTTCAAAATAGCAGACTGATACAAAAAAATCCCTTCTGTGCAAACAGAAGGTACCACAAGAGCTTTTTCTCCACCAAAAGAGAGGATGCTGTTAGTGGTTTGGAATTTAAACTAGAACTTCTTTTCTATCAGCTGTTAACAACATAGTTATGAAAGTAGTCTGAGTTTATATTAATGGTGGCTTTTGTGGATATGCCAGTTGCATTTTGTCTTCCTTGAAGTAGACCATTCATTTATGTTATAAAATATTTCACTCTGCTATACATTTTTCATGCAGCATAAAGTACCTATAAATACTCAGTGACAGAACAAGTGGAAAGAAAAAATATACATGAATATTTAATAATAAAATGAATAGAAAACACCTGTAATTTCTAGTGCATGGAAAAAAAACCCCAAAACCAAGCAATACTCCTATTTCCTTTTAATTTACCTCATTCTGCAAAGCACTGTGTGTTCCTTGCTTTTACATGCTGTGATCCTGTTTTGGTTTTGACTCTTGCTTGTAAATATGAGCTGTCTGGCATTGCCCAGAGGAAGGTGGTCTATCATCTGCTTGCAGCCAGGTTTCTTGTCATTCATTCATTCTATATATATAAAATTTTATCTGAACTGCACTCGTAGGAGACAAATGACCATGACAACAGGCTTCCTCCGATACTTCAAATAATGAAGCTTCACAAGTCAGGCAGTGGCCTCCTGCATGTTGAGACGAGGGTGCATGTGCGTTATTTCCAACTATATGAGCGACCTTGGTTGAACTCATTATTCTGCAGTGGATAGTACAGATGTTACCATCCCACAAGATTTAAAGCTTCCTCTAAGGAAAACTGCTTCTTTCACCTTGTTTACCAGCTGGACCAGCTGTAAGGCTTATTGCTGGCTTTTGTTTTCTGTTTGCATGATACTTGTTTGGTCCCTTATTAATGCAGTCAGTACATTAAGGATATATCAAAACCTGAGAACTCCTGAAAGGAAAATAGCTTAATAACCAAACAGTGTTTGCAATGTTATTTATGTGTTGGGTTTGTGGGTTGTTATTTTTTTAAAATAAAATAATTAATATTCAGCATCAGTTATTACTTAACTAGTTAGAATATCATTATTTTGTTGCAAGAGAATTTTACTTATGGAAAAGAGTAAATTAGGATTATCTAAATCAATTTATACTAGACTTTTAATGGAGTCAACAGAAAATATGCAATGATGTTTTATTCTTTCGATGTTAATGAGTTGTAAATGGCACTGAGAAGGGACCATTTTCTTTCATACTGAAGTTACAAGGAAATATCCTTCTCCCTTGAGTATATTGGACTGGATGACCTTTGAAGGTCCCTTACCACCCAAACCATTCTATGATATCAGCAGTATGTTTATTAGAGGAACTGGGAGTAGTAGCAGGGACTGCAATGCTCCTCCTCCCCTTACACAGCTCTACCAGGACATGTTTCTCCATCACAACTATAGTGCCATTTGTGATATTTTTTAATCACAGAACCAGAAAATCATAGGACAATTCAGGTCGGAAGGAACCTTAGGAAGCCTCTAGTGCAACCTCCTGCTCCAAACAGTGTCAGAGATCAGACTGAATTACTCAGGGCTATGTCTAGTCTTATTTTCAAGGTATCCAAGGATGTAGAGTGTACAGCCTCCCTGGGCATCCTGAGTTACCCAGAGACTTTCCAAGGTAGATGAGAAATACAGAAAATGTCAGGCATGTTCCTCTACATATGGTGTGTCTCTTAGGTTTAGTATATACTAATCCAATAAGAAACTTGTATTTTAAAAATAGGGATAAATGATAACTTTTGCTTTCATCTCTTTTCAAAGTTTGCAGAAAGCCTGAATTAAAATTGTGTTGAAAGAGGATACATTAATGAGGGATCCAATTGGAAATAGCAGGAAATAGAATAGAAACTGGAAAAAGAGAGAGAGTTGGGTGTGGGGATTTCTTTGTTCAGATTCATTCTTCCAGCCATAGATCTGAACCACCACACTAGAACAAAGTACATTAGCCTTTTGAGAAGTCAGTGATCCCCGTGTGAGCTGGAGTGGTTCCCTCCTACCTCTGGTACTTACATCTCCAGCTATATAATCATGGTGCATTATGAGGTTCGCAAACTCTGCTAGCAAATTCTCCTACCCTAGCTCTTTTTTACAGCTGATCTGATCACAAAAAAACGTACCTGCAGCATTTCTTGGAGGACATCAGTTTTCCTCGTTCCTCTTTGGAACCATCCACACACATTATTGCATCGTGGTTTTTGAAAACCTTAGCCAAAGCCTCATGAAAGGAAAAAAATGCTTTCATTCAGCACACTCAATATGTTGCCTCATTGGACGACGTTAATTAAGGAGAGGATGGGGATTAGTGAAAGAATTGTAAGAGAAGGTTAAGCACCAGCTGAATGAAAGAAGGTAGTAGATTATGATAAAGAGAAAGATAAGGCTAATTGGAGATCATCAGCAGGGTTCATTAGGAAATGGTCTTGGGAATGACCTTACTTAGATTGTTCCTTGGCAGCCTGGGAATCCGAAGCTGGACGCAGCTAATGGAATTTGTTAAGGCCACAAAGCTGATAGGCATCATCAGAAGGTAGAGAGAAATACTGGAGAAGCTTACTGTCAGTCACGGCCAGAGTGGGAAAGATTAATAGTACAAAGAGCAAAATTAAGCAGATGGTGACTCAGGGCAAGAATTTGTCTTTTATGCTTGAAGCTCAAGAGTTACAAATGCCTCAGAAGAGCAGATGGGTGCCTGGGTATGCAATGCTCATCACTAAACGTCTGCAGAACACCTACTGACTGTGGTCATGGAAAAGGCAGGTGATCTTTTAGGATGGATCTGGCAAATATTTTTCCATAGAACCAGGCCAGTATCAGATTAATTGTGTAAGGGCCAGTTAAGACATTGTCTGCAATAGCAATAGAGTTCTGGTCATTTCTGTTTAGGAATCACAGAATATTTGGGGTTGGAAGGAACCTTTAAAGGTCATCTAGTCCAACCCCCAAGGTCCCCAAGGAGAATCTGAATGTAAAACACTCTTTCATTATAGAATAAAAGGAAAAGAAACTTTATCTTACAAAAGGGAGCTAAAATAATCTAGTTTATCCTACTGGAAGAGAGCTTTGAGGACACAACTGCTCTAACTATAATGGGAATACTCATGATGAGTAGAAAACAGCTTGTTGGAACAAACCCAAAAATATGTAAATTGGAGTGACAGCCAGTGAAGCTTCAAGTTAGAAGGCAGCTCCTACCAGAAGAATGAGACACCAATAGGAATTACATCAGTGAAAAAGAGTCATATTTAGAGGGCGTTTGTCAATACTTTTATAATACACAATTACCTGAAGAAGCAAGAGATGGTCTTCTCAGACCTGGAGGTTACATGTTGTTCTGTGTTTCAGTGACCATAGTACAGCCAGTGGGATGGAGCTGGTTAGTGTCAGCCCAGCTTCCTATACTACTGTTTGTAGGCACCTCTCAAAATCCAGTGGAATGGACAGGTGACCTGACTATGCTTATTCACTCAAGCAACCTTTAGAAGAACTCACCAGACCTATTTTGTGTAATATAATTAAGGACAAATCTCTTGCTCATTCACCCTCTAGACACTGCTAACTGAAGCTGCCTCAGAATAACCAGATTTATTTCTGCTCTACATAAAGTAAGCGTGAAATTTCTTACTAGCATCAGGCAGGGCAGAAACAAGCCGTACCATCGTTGTGGTTCATGCAGTCCTGCATGTTGCCCGAGAACAAGACAGTATTGATTATTTTACAAGACAAGTTACATGTGAGGAAGTAAAGATTAGATTAAAAAATTAAATGCCTTGGGGAGGGTGAATAGCAGCACAAATCTGTTTGATGTTTATGTCAACGAGGCTGCCAAAGCAAACAGTATGAACATCTGTCTGTAGCCTAGACTGGAAAATACTGTAAATGGAAAAATACTTTAATTGTAAGCAGTGGCTCACGGAACTCCCCATGTCTTTATTTATTAGGCTGATAATATCACCCCAACATATGAACTTTATGCAGTACGTATAAATAATTCATGGATTAGCAAATAAAGAGATCTGGAATCTGTACGCAGAGATGGCTGTTGCCAATTATCTCACTTGTGCAGAGCCAGGCCTCTCAGCTCCCATTGCTTGCAGCTGCTCTTTTAAATCATTCATCAGCGCTTAAGAGATACGCTGGTGGCACTGGCAGAGAGTATTTGAATTTTCATTGTTTACACACTGTGAATTCAGCTTCTGGTCTGAAATTATCTGCCACATTGAAGCCTTTGAGAATATGGATGAAAAGAATAAGACAATACTTTTTTTCTCTTTTTTTAACATATATAACTTTGATGACTTTTTTGCAATTTTACTTCATATTCTTTTTATGATTACTAATTTATTTTTTAAGTTGCAACTGATGTAATTTCTTATGCTGTTAAATTATGAAAACATCAGGAATACTGTGGAATATTCTCTTAAAAGTATTAGTAAACAGAGGTCAGGTAAATATTTTGTTCAAAGTCGTATGATTTTCCATTTTTATTCTGAAAATCTATACCTTGCCAACTAAATATCTAGAGCCACTTCTTTCTAATAGTGTTTAAGCAGACCCCTTTCAGAAAAAAGAATGAAAACTGCTTAAAAATTGATGGCAAGTCATAGCCAATGCTTTTTCTTGTCAAATTACTGAGGCACTGAGTTTCTGTGCACTTTCAGATCACGATGGGTAGTACTTCCTTGATAATAAATTTGCCCATGTCATTATGGCGATATGGCTTAATTTACTTGTAGCATGGATAATGCCAGTAACATTTTTAAAGCCGAAGGCCCTATCATAAAGCCAGACTTTTAGCTGTATTAATTGCAAATCTCAGTCCTGATTTATGCAGCATTTTCAACTATGCATCTATCTGGGAACGTATAGAGTATGTCTATACACACAGAAGTTCTCCTGTCAATAGTTTGTCTTTCTCTTAAGCTATAAAGAAAGCAGCAGCATTAAAACTGCTGTTGAGTTACTGGAGTTAACCGGTGCGACGCTCCAGCTGAGGAGAGGGGAGCAGGGCTTGCAAGCCAGGTGAAGTAGTTCCAGCTTATAGCTCTTCAGCACAACCCATCCCACTCCTGCCAGAGGGATGTAGAGAGGGATAATGGGGTTACAGAGCCCATATGGTGCCACCTACCATCCTAAAAATTTGGGAGGAGGTGGCAGGGAGCAGCATTGCCAGGTCCCACACCTTGGGGCATATGAGAGCTCTGCTTATAACTACCCCACTGCAGCCAGGGTTTGCGGAAGAAATCCAACACTATCACCGTCCTCTCGTCATGTAGGAAAGTGGCCTGCCCATGATTTTGGGAACAGTCAAGTTATGGGGTACGTGCTGGGTTCCTCTTACCTTTCCACATTGTGGGCAAAGGAGTATCTGCCTTACTTCCTTAGAGTGAAGCACTTTGCGGTTTATTCTGCAAGGAGCACAAGTAAATGCTTAAATCAGCCAGCACCTGATGCTCATATGCACTCAGGACCTCTGTAAGCAATAGGTAGAGCATTTGAAAAGTTTTCAAGGGGGACAGGTAGACACAGGTGCTCATCAGCGCTGATTAAAGAACAGAAGCAGCAGAATGTGCCAGGGCTCAGGAGTCCCAATCAAAACCTGTTTGGAAGGACTCTGGAGAGAGGAGACAAGGAGCAGAGGATGTCCTCGCTCTGCTTCTGTCAGCTCCCAGCAGTTCATTGAACAAATTAGGTTTCACTCTCAGATTTGCAAATGACAGTGGATGGCATTTACCAGATGGCATGTGTAATGGGACTGTCACACTGTTATAGGTTTAAAAATAAAGTATTGAAGGCAGCTAATGAATATACACTTCCTAATTTCAAGAATTTTGTTCTAGCCCCGTTAGGCATTAGGCACTCAAATTGTGAGTGTTGAAAGACTTTCAATGTGTGTGTGTGTGTGTACTAAAAGACATAGCTTAGCATGTAACCAGGCTGTTTAACTTTAGAAGTAGGTGCTGAAATAAGCAATTTACATTATTTCTACAAAAAGTGATTTTTCTTCTCCATGACTTCCACTGTGCTTACAAGTGAAATGTATTGTTTAATTAGAATGTCATCATTTAATAATGATGAATAATTGATATGGAGAGTAATCTTTCTCATGAACCTGAGGATTCTACTCTGTACATTTTTGTCCTTACCGTTTTTCTTCATCTGTTGAAAAACAAAAATTGAGCAACTCAAAAGTTTATGTTTTCAAGGATAATGATGCATATATTAAAATATTTTTGTTTGGTGTTATCTCAAACTAAATATTTTTGCATGGGACCTCACTATATAATATTAATTTGGGAAGATGGCAACAAGATAGTGAGAGACTAATTAAACACAATATACAATACAAGGAATTTTCAAAACTGCATACTGGCTTTCTTCTTTATTTATTAGTTTCTCACCATTTTTCCAGTGCCAACACAGAAAGGAAAAAGAGATTAGAAAATAAAAGGTTTATATGCATTGTATTTCTTGTTTTATCTCTCTTTTTGTGAGGCATTTTTGTGTTAATTAAAGCAGGGCTGTAGCTCCAGTTGAAGTCATTTGGGAGGGATCCTTTTATTTTCAGTGATGATTTTATCATGCACATGATGAATTGTTTATTAGGTTTGTTCTTTTTCCAGCAGCCTGGCTTCTGGGACTGCAGAGAAAAAGCAGGGCGGATTTGTAAATAAATATGGTCAGCACATCAATGTGTATCAGTAGTAGAAAGGTAAATTCGACTAACTCCTGGTCAATAAAACATGATTTTCCTCTGTGCATTATACTCAGTTCTATTCTAAGAAAATGGTGCAAAGAAAGGAATCTGATTGATAATGAAGAATATTCTCAATTGCTAGGAAGAAAAAAAAAGGTCAGGCTGCCATATCAGTCAGCTTAATTATAAATCAAAACTTTTTCTGCCTCTTCTCTGTGTAGGTGAGCTCCACATTAAACACTCTTGATTGTTTGCAATGGGATGTGGTTTCTTGGCAGCATGGGGAAAAACGCTGACACAATTGCACCACCCTAAAGTCTTTCTTGCTCTCAATAACTTACTTCACTTACTGAACACTGTCGCTTACAGCATTTCAGGGGCTTTTTATCAGCCAGCTCTGCACAAATTACTGGCGCACAACTGGTGATCATGCAGGATTTGTTTGTAGGTTGAAGGATTCAAGACATCTTAAAGGGGCTTGGATCTCAATGAATATCAAGCTTCTTTAAGCTGTCTTGATTTTGAAGCTTAAAAAATGTTGGGGTTTTTGATATTCGATGTAGTTCAACAGCAGGTTTCTGTGTACACCAGCCGCGTGCCACCAGATTGTCAGAGCCTGGGAAAGCAGGAAACATGGTTTCTAATAACCTTTCCTCCATGGGTCTTTTGTACAGAAGGTTCTAGATTTTGGCATCCCCACAAGCTGCACACCCCCATCACATAGGAATTTTGAACTGGAAATACAGTACATATAAATGAGAAGTCTTGCCACAAAGACTGTTGAGACTGCACCTGGATTACTG
>WEIS01110395.1:0-10736 GCA_013389965.1 Todus mexicanus | reverse complement strand
ACTGGATGGGATGTATATTTATAGTTCTAACTTTTCTACAGAATTAGAGTTGAAATTAAATGGGAATAAACTTGCTTATGAACTTTTGATACATTTTCGCTGGATTTTAGGTGAAATCTGTAGTTGTAGCAGTGGCTTAAAATGGAGGGAGATAAAAATAATTAAAATAAGAATAATTCACTGTATGAGGTTGCACAAGTCTTCATATCAGCTAACAGAACTGAAAGTATGTAAAGGTCTTTTACACTTGCAATTCCTCTGTGCAGTGGGGTAATGTGAAATGTAAAGATTAGTATCGGACAGCCTCAAGGAAAAAGGACAAATAAATCTATGGATTATACTGTAGCTTCTTCACTTTTTCAGCAGAACTACCTATGGTCTGGATATGAGCCTTCATGGTGAAACTTCCCCGGTGCTCTCTGTTAAACATTTTTCCTTTACACAGGCTCTGATTGGCTCATAGCTTTGCAAGCTACCGTATGAGACTTTCAGATCTGCATAAGATTTGGGTTGAATTTTGGATGAATATTAAGGTCACTTTCCATTTTATCGGAACATTTTTGCTAATTTCTCTGTGGAATTGTCTTTCATGTAATTTACAATGATAATAAAGAGACAAGGTTAGGAACACAAGACCAAAGATTTTGCAACTTAGTTGCACACAGATAAAATAAAAAGGATGTATAATGGTGAAATCTTCAATGCTTTAGAGGAGTGTTGCTTTATTGACATGAAAGGTATGAGATTTGAGAGGATATGGCCCTCCAAATGAGAGTAGTAACTTGATTTTTGTGTGGAAATCACAGAGAGGTCAGTAATCAAAGGCTGAGTAGGATAAGAAAAACTTTAAAGGAATCATCAGAAGGGAAGCTACATTGCTTTTCACTTCAGAAGAAAGGGGGTTTAGATCTTAAAAGTAGGATGAAAATAAGCACAGCTCTATAGACAGATTGCACAGAAACTTGAAATGGAGACAAGATATTTGAACAATCTATGAAAAGGGTAACCAACCAAGAATTGGCTCTCAGCGATACTAAATTCTAAAATTCTCAATGAAAAGAATATTGTGTTTGGGAGGGAACTGTAGTGCGCATTACTCTTTGAAATCTCTTTTGGTCTGTTGTTACATAGTTCTATTTTCCACAGCTTATCTTTTTTGTTTTTCTCATTTTAGTATGAATCACTTGTCTGAAAAAAAGAGCTGAAATTTCTTGCGTCCTCCTTCACTGTGGTATTGAATCATGTTGGCTTTTGTTTCTAGAGGCTTTAAGATCATGGCTATATGTTTACTTTTTGTTGTACATGTGACATTAAGAAAAGAAAAGTGTGCTTTTAACATTTAGATGGCTCTTTTGCCATCTTCCTTGTCTTTTTATAGTGTTCCTTTAATAAAATAAATCAACATTCCTTCAAAATTTTTCCGGTGTTTATTTATTTATTTATTTGTTTGTTTGTTTATTTTAGAAAGTTGTATCTGAGCATACTTTGGTTATGATTACAAAGGTGCTCATTTGTAGTCCTATCTGGGATTCAGTCTGTTGCACTCTTCCAGATAAAAAACAACATCCTTTCCCTTCTTGAGGTTCTTCACTTGCTGTTCATGTTGGTCATTTACAGTATCATTGGCCAATGCTTCATTATCATATTTACCTGCTGAACTGTGGTTATGTGAAATTTCAAGTGTGTACATTTTGTTGCTTCTTCAGCCTCTAGAACTTTTTGTAGCACTTGGTTTCCTTTGTTACTATTGTGACTTAGGGGCCCCAAACACCCTTTTACTATTTCTGATCACTCAAGCAGTTCAATTCTGTGACATGTTGATAAGGTTAAATTGCAACTTATTTCTTTGTCTGTTCTTTAATATACAAAGTTAATGTTGCACATGGTCTGATATAATTTGTCGTTCTTAAACATGGTGTTCCAGTCCTTAGAAAATCTTGATAAGATTATGCATGTTTTGCTGCAGCTGGGTACATTAATTCCTTTATTAACATGTTTTTTATTAGGTATTTCTTTTCCAAAGTCCTCGTTTTTTAAATGAAGTTCTAAATGCTATGTTAAATTAGTTCTTATTTGAGAGAGAGGAATTTAATTACATTATGAAAAAGCATATCAGGTGTAATTATGCCTTCAAACAATTTGCTATACAATATTTAGAAATACAGCTCCAGTGCTCCAAGGTATGCAGTATGGGGCCCACTTACATATCTGTGCAGGACTGCACTAAACTCAGTAGCATTTCACAACTGAAAGAGTTTAAGAATGTTATGGAAATGTGCAGCATGTCTTAAAAACATTTGCTACCCATGTAAAAATATTCTGTAGCCAGTTCCACAAAGAAATAGTAATTTTAGGTGTCTGTGCTTCCTGTGATACCTCCCTAAAGAAAAGGTGGTTATTGAAAAACTGCATTATTAATACTTTTCACTGGTCATATTTTCTGTTCTCCAGCTTTATATGGGATTCATTTTCTAATCAAAGGATAGTAATATAACCATATTCCTTGGTTTTTGATATCCATACAGATCTACTGTCTGCGACATTCCATTTTTAAATATTGCTATAGTGTGCAGCATGCACGTGAATGTGTCGTGCTATGCATTTATTCTCCTGTGTAAAATCTCCTTTCCCTCTGCCTTAATTCCATTGTCATCCCTATCTATATGCAAGTCCACAGAGGATGCTTATGGAACAAAATATTTTGCCTTTCTCATCTCCCTCTCCTCCCTGTAATATTTGTGTTACTGATCTTCAATTTATCAAAGAAACTCTAAGCAGAAGGTAAAGAAGGTCTGAGGGAATTATTAAGTCAGAGCAGGCTGCCAGGAGAAAGGGCAGCTGAAGCTGTGGGAGCTGGGACTTGGGGCTGGACCTCTTGGTGTTCACAAGCACTGACAGGCCACAGGGGAACTATTCCCAGACCCCTCTCCCTCATTCCTAATCTCAGATGATATATTTAAACTGTTCAAGAAAGGACTGCTTCCAGTGGCTGCTGTTATATATTCAGGACCTGTTGTAGAAAGTGGGAAAAAATAAATTAAGGGTCAAAACCTTTATTCTTAATTTATTATTCAGGAAATCCTCTTGAGAAATAGAACTGCAAAGAAGATCAGTCTTCTATTTCAGAATGGATTTTGACATTTGGAATTGAAATTAAACCAGACCATTTTAAAATTCAAAGCAAAGGAGAATTAAATCTTGTTCTTCTTCAATGGAAATACTATAGTGTGTAATCTAACACAAAAATCAAATGCATGTAACCAAGAGTTTCAAAGTGATACAGTTCTAAAATGCAACAATCATATTTTCAGCATAGTGCCAATTTTCTGTGTTGTTTTCCCTAGAAACCCAAATGTTGGTAAGTTTTTTTGAAAGTATTTTTGTGATGGAAATACATTCTCAAGTGAAATATAACAAAGCCTCAGTGATTGAATGTCAGGCAAGAGCTGGGCATACTCGCCACTTCACACTTACTTATTTCCTGAAATCCAGCTATGTCAGTAACTACAAGAGGTTGAAGCTCTTTGGAGAACACAAATCTGTTGCTCTTGTAGAACTTCTTTTGTTTTAAACTCATTTCCAAAAATTGCAATATTCATATCTGTTCTCTTATCCTAGACTATGACCCCCTGAAATAATTAAGATGAAAACTTTAACAAATTACTGCTCATGTATCATAGGTACAGGTTGCTCAGCATTTTTGAAAGACTAAGTTATGGCAGTATCATGACATTAGAAATGAGATAGATATGGTTCATGACAAGTTGTTGTTCAAAACTTTTATTTGTTTTTAATTCAAAGTAGATTAATAACTGTGGAAATCTTATCTTTAACAAAATCTCTTACTGTTATGAAGATTCCTTAGTGTTCTTCCTTATTTATGGAGAATATTGTATTTTTCTGATATTTAGGAAAAACAAGACCCTCTTACTGATGGATAAACTTTTCTTGGCCAGTCATTAGAGCAGCTCTCCTTTTCTCTTCAGTATTCATGCTGCACAACAAATTCTTGGTTATTCATGAGCCACTCAGGGTAAGAATGCACACAGCTAGACACACAGATTTTGTCCCAGCTGTGAAATTATGTCAGCTGGCAGGCTCTGGTGGAGGAGAAGCATCTTGTGACTGTGAAGGCTAGAGAATCTTCAGAGCTCCAAGCAAAACAAAGTCTCCAGTCAGATCACTGGACATTTTACTTTTTATTAGGCCTTGTGTGAACTTCGAGATTTCCAGTTCAAAACCATGCGGTGTATTCATACATTGAGATTTCACTGCAACCTCACTTGTTATTGATAATTTAGATACAGAAATTTCCCTGCAATTAGAAACTGATTGCTAATTCAAATACAAACAGATAAGTAATATTTTAGGGTGTGCTTTTAATTCTTATATGTTATTGTTTGTGGACAGAATTATGCTATGCAAAGCTAGGTCTGTTGTCCATTGATGCCCATCAAAAAAGAGAGGAAAAAAAAAGAGGAAATGATACTTCTATCCTATGCCAAATAATACTTTGCCTACCTGCTTGATTACTTATGCATGCAGTGGTTCATTAATTGTAAATTCCTGGTCAGTAGGTCTGTGCTACCACATTAGAAGCTTTTACACCTGTAGATGCTGTCTGGCCTGTCTTCTTCCACTTCCCTTAGGCTATGTTACTTATATAAACTGGCCTTAATGAGGTGATTCTCAAATGAATTTCATTTTTTAAAGGTTAAATATTTTAATTAGAATTTGGTTGTGGGGAAATGTAGAGGACTCACATGGAGTAACAGCCTGAGCCAAGGGAGGTTCTGTGTCCATACTGCATGCTTTCTAGAGTTGCGCTATGATGCTTCCAACTTCGGGGAGTGGATCTTTCCCTGATTTTCTCTTGGTAGCAGTGTGTTGCTCCATACTGCAGTAAATCGTTCTAATCACAAGGGGAAGGCAATAATGCTTCAAACTTGTCTTTGGTAGTTTTTTAAAAAGATAATATGAGGCTCTGCAATTTGTAACTTGTGTTGAACTTATGCTTTCTGAGATGTGAGAAGTTGGGTACAACTCTGTAAGAATCTTAAAACTCATAGAAGTCTGGTTCTGTAGTACTTGAAGATGTGTACTATATGGAAATGCAGATAATTCTGACAGTGAAGGAGGAACCCTAAACAACAGCCAAGGTTTATGCCTGAAGCAGAAAATGCTAATTTATCTCAACTGTAAAATATGGAGTGGTTGGACCCTAAAACAGATGGGAAGAATTATAGTGTTATATGTATTTCACTGTAAGGAAGGCAGACAGGAAATATTTTTTTTATGTATATTGCTGTCTTACTTAACGGTTTTATTTCTCTGTCATTAGTTTATTTTCTTCACCTTCTGCTCTCACCATAATCCATTCCTTCTTCTTCTCATTTAAATTGATCTGTAGAGCTTATTGAACTATGATGAACCACTCTGTAGAAGCAACTTTTGGATTAGCCTGTGTTTGTTAGGTCTTATAATCAGAATACAGTAATTAGGTACATTCAGGTAGGCTTGAAAAGGAACAAACAGTGTGAGTTTTCACTGCAACTATTCAGTGTGACAGTCCTACAAGTATGAATTGTTTTGACTGTTCTCACTTACAGATGCCAGTAGTCTTTTTGCTCTGTGGCAGCTGATCCCCAGTTGAGACTCATTCTCCTTTAACAGCTCGAATGCATGACTTGTTTCCATTAGCACTGTCAGAGTGTTTGAAATTGACTTGCAATTTTGTTTCACCTACATGGTGACTCGATGGTAAACTACATTAATAAAAGTTTAGAAATAATAATGATATTTACTCCTGGATTTAACAGGCTTTGAGGATGCACCTTAATAGTGTCACAGAACTGGTGCAGGTTCACACAAGAAAAGATTTATTTCTTATGTTCTGCTAAATTTCCTGTGGAATGCTGAGTGCATTAGGATCCATGGTAACCATGCCTGCTGCAGAGTGGTATTACTTCACTGTTGATAATGCAAGTCCATCTAATTAGCACCAAATGTCAGGGTACTAAGAGGAGCAGGTGGCACCATTTGTGTCTGAAGTAAATACATACACAGTATTTATGTGCAAAACCAGGCAAAATAAAGCCTTTTGTAGAGTGTGTTATAGCTAATTTGTCAGATGAATAAGATCCCAGAGAGAAGAGGTAATTATAAACTGTGACCCACTAATGGAACTGATAATTTCAACACCAGGTTGAACCAAATGCTATTGACAAGAAATAGTTCGGGCTTGAGACCTTAAAGTAATAAGATGTGTTACCTTTAGAATAGAAAGTATAATTTTTCGTATTTGGAAAGCCCATGGTTCATTCTGGGTTTATTTTAAAAGTTATTAGGAATATTAACAACTGTGAATAACAAGAAGGTGGACCATTTTAATAACCTTGGTTTTCATGAAATATTAGGATCTGTGAGCAAGACCTTTGAAGTAGTGTCTCTAGGTGGATTTTAAGGACCTAAAGTTCTGACTCAAAAGTGTACGTAATAACAGTGTGAATGTGTCTGAAGTGAAAGGAAACTGAGCAATCTGCCCAAGGTGAGCAGAAACACTGTTTAGATGCCTTTGTTTCATACAAGGACAAACAAATACATCCAGAAATCTTAACAAAAATCATTGTCTGGAGGTGCTTTACACAGCTGTCAAACAAGGAATACCTGTTTGGGATGGATGTAACTTATTAGTTCCTGTTGCAAGGACAGAGACCAGGGATAGGATTGCAGATGCATTTGTATCTATCTCATTTTCCATAACAACAAATAAGTTGTTTCTCACTCGGTAGGTGTCCATTTGTGTGAGGACCAAAATAGGCCAAAATCCTGTGACCACTTGTGTCTCACACCTGCTCATTTCATAGACATTTGGGTGTGCACGACAGGACACACCCCATGGTGGGGCACCTCTCCCATTTGCCTGCCCTACCCCTGTGCAGCCAGAGTACCAGTCTGTAGCACAGAGCTAAATGGGTGGGATATCACCTTAATAGCTCTGTGGAAATTTATAAGATAAATACGTAAAAGGCATGGGGGCCTTTCTGTGGGTCATCTTCACTTGTGCAAATTTCAGCTATGATGATTACATTGATGATCTCTGTGCAAACACAAAAATTCATTCCCATGCTGTATCAGTCATCTTAATCTTCTCATATACAAATATTCACTAAAATGAAATATACTGTCTATATTAAAATTGTAAGTCTTTTCTGAAGTTACTCCGTTAATCTGGCAACTGACACTTAAATAAGATTTGCAATTTTATCTATCATATCAAAATATTGTGCTTTTTTCCATTATTACAATTTAATTAAAAATATGTGCTATGTATTAGCACATTATTAAATTTTTATTGCCTTCCATTTATAAATGCAGCATTAAGTCTTTTTCCTTCTTTCTTTTTTTTTTTTCAAGAGCAATTTGATTTTGAGAGAGAGAGGGAGACTGTGATAAATATTTTGAAAAGCCCGGAGTTTTCAACATATAGTAGCAAATTTTGAGGAGGTATAATTTTAAGCGAGTGAACTTTTACAGAAAGTTAATTAAGTGAAATTCAAAAAACCCAAACACTTAAATTCAAAGCAATTTAAAAAAAACTATCAGCCCCTTAAAATAATATCCAGAGTAATAAGCTTCAGAACAAAATATCACTTGGCTTAAGAGGAAGATAAATACAAATTTTTATTTTTTTTTTCATCACCTAGCACATTTCCAATAGTTCAGTCTTCCTCACCTTGTTTACAGGGTAACCAGCAGTAATGGATAACTTGTTCTTCAACTACTCCTGTGCATTTAGGAAGAGATAGAGGTGTTGTAGGTCACAATCTTTTTTGCTTTTTTCTTACTATTTTGGAAAAGCATAAACTGCAGCTCGTTTTAATTTCTCATGGCATCTCCAGGATATTGATATAAACAATGCCTCAAGTAGCGACCTCCATCTCCCCCAGTGCCTTGCTATGTTTCTGAGGCAAGAGGAACTCTGTTTTGAGAGTGAAGATACCAGTGACTGATAGCACCTTGCCTCTATGTGAGAGGGCATTTCCTGCTGTTTACAAAACAAGGCACATCTATTTGCACAATGTAAATGAAATTCTTATGTCATTGCAAAGAGGAGCTCGTGTTCCTACTGCAGTCCAACTAAGGGGATGCCTAAAGTCATTCTCTTGTAATAGAAAAGTGTTGATCAAGTCATTTGAAAAACAAGATCCCTTTTCCCTCAGAGAAACAGGGATTTCTAACTTGTTTGGCCCTTCATTGTCCTTAGAAACTTAGAATTCTTAGAACTTAGAATAGCGGCTGTAGCTGGGTTCCTATAGTTGGTCTTAATGTGACTCTTCCCTCTCTCCACCCCTGAAGAAGTCAATGACACGTTGATTTTCAAAGTAGTAAGCATGATAGCTTGTCGTACTAATTGCACACAGATCAGATTAGTCACAGGAAATAACTGTGGTAAGTGGCACGCTTTGTACCATTTATCATTCAATTTATTATATGTGTACATGCACCAACTGTAAAAGAAAAAAAGAAATAAATATGGCAGAGCAGCAGGTAGGAAGACTACCTGTTGGCAGTGTTCAGGCTGCCAAAGTATTGGTATTGTGGTACCAACAGGAAATGGGGGAAATTGCTCTTTTCCTGAGGACAATTGAGCATGATTACGGGGTAGACAATTCGGGCGTATGAGGAAGAATAGATGAAGAATGATAAATGCTACAAGTGGGGATGCTTCTGTACAAGTACAGGGTGGGAGACTCCAGGGGCTTGCAGAAACTTCCCCACAGGAAGGGGGATCTTGATGGGGATCCTAAGCAAACCACAGTGAATTTGTTGGAGTTTGGGAAGCTGCTAAAAACTGCTGACCTAGAAAACAAGAATGGAAGAACCTACTCTGTGAGGTACAGTGAATAAGGGGAAGATTTGTTTGCGAACACTTTTATTTTATTCTCTCTCACCGTACTACACTTAACAGGATATGTAAAAGTCACTTGCTTTACTGTGTGTTTTAATAAATCATTGATGCTGCAAGCCATTTTAGTGTCTTCAGTCTGGTCACTTTTAAGGGAAGAGTACAGCTGTTCCAACTTAAGAGTTATGGCCAGCTGAGAGCCTGTCACAATCATTTTCCAGTCACTTTCTATCCTGTTCTGCTCACTTGCACAAGGGCAAAAAGCAATGGCTTTGCAGAACCTATTAGCCTCTTCTGCACTGCTTTAGTACACTGCCTAAAGAAATAAAGGAACTCTTTATGACTCTCAGTATTTATTTGGGTTTTACTGTGCAGAAATATAACCATCAGGCCTTTATATAGATAGAAATAAACTTAACTGTATGCAAAGTCGCATAAAGAGATCTTAGCAGGAATATAGAAATGTTTAGAGATTCTCATTGGTATGTGCCTGTTCTTTGAATTATATGAATGCAGACTCTAAATCTTAAAAATGACTAAACTGCAAAAGATAATGGCCACCTTTTAGTGCCAGAAGAAATCATTGGCCTGTCATCCCTGTGAAAAACCTACAACTGTGGTTTAGATTGCAGATCCATCAGCAATGATGATATGCAAAAGTAAATTATTTTAAAATAAGAAAAAACATCATCAACTCCTGAAACCTCAGTCCAAGGCCTACAATATTCACTAAATTTGTGGAAAACAAGAAAATGTTGGGTCCTAAATCTGTCATTTGTGCTGCTAGCATTTCATGCGCAGAGTCTTTGAAGATGTCACAGTGAATTCAAATGTATGAATCTAATAACAGGCATGTCACTTGGTCCCACTGTAGTGAAAATGATCTTTCTTGCAAAGGAGTCTGAAGCAGGCAGTATGTTCAAACTTATCTAGTAGATAGATAAATTCAAAGTTGTTTACAAAAAGGTAGCAGAAACCTCATCCAAAGTGCAAGTGAGAGGGATGGTGTGTTTATTGAATCAGCATTTTTGTAATCCATCTCTGAAGGCAAGGAGGAGAGAAATTGAGATTGGAACTCTCTCTGCAATACATATGCAGTCAACTGTACTGAAATATTAAGTGCCTAGCAAATGAATCTTTAAATAAATGCCGAAGTTCTATATTCTTCCAGTGACAAGAATATTTGCATTTTAGGATCCTGTGCATAACTTAGATATCTAAATTTAACAAGCATTTCGTATACCTGAGATCCTGAGATCAACCAGCCTCTCTGCACTGCGAAGAATACAAGTAGCTCAGATGTTAGTTGGAGGAGGGTTGGTTCATAAAAGCTGAACATAGCAGTTAGATATTCAGTGTAGGCTGAGGAGATTTCACCAAGCCTTGTTCCTCAAAACTATTTCTTATATAAATTTGACCGCTGGTTCTGCTGATAAACAAATGAAGAGGGTTGACAGACAAAGAAGGAAGAGTATGTCTGACAAAAGAAGTACCTGTCCGGAGCAGATCTGGACTGAAGACAGCAAGTTTATCTTCCTCAGTAAGACAATAAAGTTGTACAGTGGTCAAGGAAGGAGATTAGCTCAAGGAAGCAGAAATTCAGGAGCAGATGGTAGAATTGTTCCCAAACTCAAACTCTTACCACTGAGTGGAATGCACCAGTTAATAAGTGGGAGCAAAACTGAGACAGTTGATTGTGAAGTCATGGGAATATTTAAAATATTTTATATTTACTACTTTTAAGATGTGATTTCCTATTCTTAATCAACCCTACAGTTTCTGAGGAGTCTCAGGAGCTGGGGATTATTTTCTCACAAAGCTGTAGGAG
>WEIS01110360.1:0-12295 GCA_013389965.1 Todus mexicanus | reverse complement strand
ACTGTTAAGATCATCTTTTGCTGCTGTTGAAGCCTCAAGTGCTGCAGTGTCCTGACAAGAGCAAAAAGGACAAAGCCTGAAAATTGCTGACTGAAAGCTGATAGTGCCTCAGAGCACAGAACCAAGGAATGTTTTTAGCACATGCACCCTTCCTGTGAGCCAAACTGCCATTAGGAAATGAAGGAGAGCTCAGCACAATAGCTCAGTATCAGATCTTGAGATTTATTCCCCTCAATGCCTTTGCAAATGAAGAATGTGTGTCCTGGTTAGACATACAGGCTTTACTTTGCTCTAGAAGCTGCTCTGGAGGTGCGCTGAGGTAGCTGCATTTCTTTGGCAGAACCTGACTTCTGATTTCACATCCCCTGTGTAAGGAGAGGGGCATAAGGATGAAGAGTTTGCACGAAGGACAGGAGAGCCTGTCCAGGCTTCCCGACACGTCGGAGGCAATGAGTGCTACTCTCTACTGCCTTCACACAAGCTGTGAAGTCTGCTCCTGCCCTTTCTGTTTCTTCCAGAGAGAGTTTCCATCCCCAGCTCCACTTTGCATGGAGAAATTGGTCTTTTCCCTTCTTCTGTGTAGGCTTTCATCCTGCTGAACTGGAGTGAGCCTTGGCAGGCAATTTGTTCCTGATGTTCTCCTCATTTTTGATGTTCTGATCTTCATGGTTCAGTAGAGGGTGGATGGAAACAGCAGTGTGGTGTAACTCACTGATGGAAGAGTGGGAGGTAGAACAGCTCAAGAGAGAGAACAGCTCAGAACTTTGTGAAAATCATTAAATTCTCCTAGAAGGACTTACCGTTTGATTTCTGCTCTTAGGAGAGAGACTGGTTCCGATTCTCTGAAGAGTTTTTATTAAGACTCTTCCTCATGAAATGATGTTTTATAATGCCGTTGGTGAAGGCAGTGTAATTAAGGTGACAACTATTCTTACCTCTTATTTTTACTTTCACAACATCAACATTTTGATAAACACCATGTCTCCTTCACCTTTAAACAAAGTAGCAGAGGATGAGATTGCTTTGCAGTAACACTGAGGATACTTAGAAGTGATAGTCTTCCTGGCTTCTTTATAAAGACCAACATGTCTAAGAATTTGAATTATAAAGTTTAGCTCCTTCTCTGTAGTTGCTGCTGCCAAAAGGTGTTAAAGTTCTGTATTCATGTGGAATGCAACTTTTTTTACCAAAGACCTTTTTGGCTGTCGGTGAGAAGCAAGAGCCAAGGGAAGCAAAGGAGTGCAGGACATTCTCTGACTTGCCACCACCTCAGGCCCTGATGAGTAAGGACAGCCTGGGGACGTGCTGCTGAACTGCCGCCTCAGAACAGCAGCAGCAGAGCAACAGACATTTCACAGGCACATTTTTTGGGTCTCTGACTTACCCTAATGCTAATTCTAGTACCTTAATTTCTGTAATCATGCTGCATGTGGCTGTGCTGGGGTGAGTAAGGGTGCTGGTGCTGGGGAGTGCCGTTGTTCAGCATGGGTAAAGCATCCACATGCTCCCAGGTGGGCAGACTGCTGGGGTCCTGCCTGAAGGTACCACTGGTGTCTCACTGGAGTTAATCACGAGAGTTGGAAGAGGAAGATTCGTGTCCGAATCTGGATTTCTTCAAATTTCCAGTAGTTAAACTGGAGCGATATGTGGCCCTTCTCCCCATTCTAAAATAAATACAAAGCAATGTTTCTGCTTCGAAGTACAATAGTTCTCTCATAGTGCCTTGGCTGCTGGTAATATCATAAGGAGGCTTTTATTAATCCTTTGACAACACTCCAGAGGTTTGAAAAGTCTGACTCAGTTTGCTAGCAGAGGCGCAGACAATGGAGAGCTCAGTGCAGCATTTGCGGTCTTCTAGTTAGGGAATGGAATATTTATGTTTCACACCAGTTCTGTTGGTCCTGTTTTAATGTTGCTTGGTTCTCTTCTCGGCAGGTGTGATTATTGTCCCAAGTGCTGGTGTTGGTATTGTCCTGGGTGGCTACATCATAAAAAAACTGAAACTGGGCGCGCGAGAGTCCGCGAAGCTGGCCATGATCTGCAGTGGGGTGTCTCTGCTCTGCTTCTCGACTCTCTTCATTGTTGGATGTGAAAGCATCAATCTGGGGGGGATCAATATCCCTTACACCACTGGGTGAGTGTCTGGGGAGCATCTTGGGCAAAATCAGCTTTTCCAATAAACCTGATGAGGGAGGTAAGAAAATAAATAAAAATGCTGGTGGCTGAGGTGCTGAAGGAGCCACGTGTCGAATGAGAATTCGGCGAGTGCTGTGATGGGAACACACACTGGTGCTGTGTGGCACTTTGGGTTTACATCTGCCTTATAATGAACTTTGTGTTGACTCACCTTGTTGAGGGGTGGGAATGTGCATTTGAATAGACTTCAGTGATTTTTACAGGAAAACAAGCATAGTATTCTCCGTAGATTGCTCAGAGTTCAGTTGGTGTTTTCTGCTCGTGAAAACTGCAAAAATACTAGAGGGAGTACAAAGATTATTTCTGAGTAGGTTTGTTTATTGTCACCGTAATAGCGTCTTAGGTCTGCAGCCCCTATTTGAGAGGAATCGCTTGGCCATGTGCTGTTGACATCAGTGTTGTGTACTGCTTCTAAAGCCCTTACTGGTTGTATGAGTGCTCTCCAGTGCTTGTTGGTTATCATCCAGACAGTGACTGGATCATAACCCTTAAAGATCTGTTGAGAATGAAGAAGGGTGTTCTGAAAAAGGTGTGGGTGTAGGAGACTATTGGGAGGCATTTAGGCTGTGGCATGCAGAAATGCATCAAAAGGCATTTAAAAAAAAAGTATATTTGGAAGCAAGAGTGTGGTAAAAGTTGGACACCCCCAGTTCTCTTAGCCTTGCCTCCCAGGGGAGGTGCTCCAGTCCCTCCATCACTTTAGTGGCCTTTTGCTGGGCTCTCCAGTATGTCCACGTCTCTCTCTTACTGGGGAGCCCATAACTGGACCCAGCACTGCAGGTGTGGCCTCACCAGTGCTGAGTAAAGGGGACATAGCAGCGATCAGCTGTTTTGATTGCTTGTAGACCTTTTGTAGACTTGTCACTTCCATGTTTTGTGGAACTAAAACAGGCTCCATGAGGAGCTTACTCACAGTGAGAGATTCCTGGATTAGTTCAGTTCCATCTCTTTCATTTCTGATATGTAATAAATCGAACCAGACCCTTTTGGATTGCTTTCTGTTGTTTTGGCGCAGTTAAGGTGTAGTTAAAGCACGCAACTGACTTACCGATGCACTTCACATTAAAGAAAATAATTCTCTCTTTCCTCTTGTACCACCACCTTGGGTTTCTGTTATTCCTGTATCCCTTTCACCCCAGTCAGCCACTTGGATCCCTTAACTTGAAAGTGGTGACTAATTGGATCAGAACAATAACGACACAGAAGGAATCCAGCTAAGGCAGTGAGAGGGTCCCTTGTTTGACAGCTACACAAAAATTGCATCATTGCTGTGATTCCAGCTGCTTGCCAACAAGGAGACCGCAGATCTCTGCTGTCCAGAATGCCCTTCAATACCAAACCAAAAATATTGCTGTCAAGTTAAGATAATCCTTTTTACCGTATAACCCAATATTAAGATTATAGAAATTACATGGTGAGGGCTTATCTCCTTTCCTTTGTATTTCCTTGGTTCTGTAGGTTGCTGCAGCAATCTAAATATGAGCAAAACCACGTGCAAACCAATTCTTTGTTTAGGTGTTACCAAAATAGTTAAGCCCTGGTTTTGGTGGAGTGGTTGTTTTGGGGTTTTTTTTTTACCGTTTGTTCTTTAAACGGCATTTAATTTAAACTGCAACCTTATGGGAAGAGAGTCCATTACTTTCCTTCCAATCTGTGTGCATCGACTGTCAGCACAATGAGGTTTTGGTCCAAGCGTGGGTATCTGAAATAACAGGTCACCACTGTAAAAACTCCCAGCAACAAACTTCCCTTACACTTTCCCGTTTCTTACTTTGCTCCTATACCATAAACCTCCCCCAGAGTAATAATTGGAGAGGAGAACAGGATTTATTTAAAAAAAAAAAAAGAAGAAAAAAAAAGAGGATGTCAGGAACTAGAGTCCTTTTTATTGTTGCTGGTGGAGGGACAGCAGCTCAGGAGGATGGATTTCACAGCAGTTGGAGAGGAGACCCTGGGCTGTGCCTGGTCCTGTCCGTGTGCAGGCTGACAGAGCCTGCTTGGCAACCTCGATGTGGGCATGAGGGTCTCTCAGGCAGGTTGGGGAGTCCCTCTTGTCCTAAGCATTCATGCATCTGGGGCGCCCAGCTCAGCAGCTTGCAGAGGAGCTTGTGGAACTTCAAAAATGCTGCCTCTCCTGCTGATGTGAAGAACTTGTGTCATTGTGCTGCTGAAATCAGCGTGTTCCCGAGGAATGTGGTGGTGATTTGGTGTTTTCCAGGGGAAGAAAAGGTTCTGCTGAGGGGTTACTGGAAAGGTCTGCCTGTTGCTATATGATGGATTGCAGCACATTGTTTTCTGGAATCCAGTGGGATATGTAAGAGAAGTTTCGGCTGATAGCTGAGAAGGTGACAGAACCAGTATCAGTCCTGTATATTTAGTTTCCCACTCAAGCTGCAACTTGTTTCTAAAACTGAGCCTTGTTTGTTTGTGGCGCAAGAAAGCAAACCCTCCAGAAGGCTTTGGTTAACATCCAGCTAGACCAAGCAGTGCTAAGTAGCTCCAAGAGCTAAACTCGTGAACCTGGTTTCTGTGATCAGTAGATGTCAATAAATATTTCAGAGCTACTTTAGTAACACTTGATCAGCTGCAAAAGTGCCTGTCTGGAAGGATAAGTGTGTTCAACTTGCGTCTTCACTCTTAAAGGAAAACAATGAAGAAAATACAACTATTACCTAGGCAAATAAAATACAAGCGTTAAACTTTGGTATTATTTCTGTATTGTGTTTTCAGTTGGTGGCAAGAATGCCTTGGCTGGATGCTCTTCTGTATCATTTAAATCATGTAGGTAACCTGGAGTTAATGCAGTCTTTCTCTGATGGTCAGCTCTCATCTCCAGAGCTGATGAGGAGGATATTTTCTCCCTGTGGTGTCTGCTCTACCAGCATCTCTTTCCTTTCCTCAGCCCCACTCTTGCCATGGCCCACAGGAATCTGACTGGGAGCTGTAACGTGAACTGTGGATGTAAGATCCATGAGTATGAGCCTGTCTGTGGATCAGATGGAATAACATATTTTAATCCTTGCCTCGCTGGCTGCATCAATGGTGGCAACCACAGCACAGGGGTAAGTGCTTCACCCACCCACAACGTGCTTGTCCTTGGGATAATGATGCTAAAGACAGAAGGTTCCTGATGGAGAGCTACTGCGGGACTCTTGTGCTGTGTCTCTGCTCAATGTCTTTCTTGCATGTGTTTTTCATGTAGAAATGCTCTTTTTTCACTCTCACCAGGTCAGAAATTACACGGAATGTGCCTGTGTCCAGAGCCGCCAGGTGATCACTCCACCCACGGTGGGCCAGCGCAGCCAGCTCCGCCTGGTCATCGTGAAAACCTACCTGAACGAGAATGGCTACGCTGTCTCTGGGAAGTGCGATCGGACCTGCAACACGCTGATCCCCTTCCTGATATTCCTCTTCATTGTCACTCTGATCACGGCGTGTGCCCAGCCCTCTGCAATCATAGTGACGCTCAGGTGAGGACAACCTCAGGGGGTTTGCAGTCTTCTTGCTTTGCAGCCAAACTCCTTCAAGCTACTGTGTCCTTGGAATGTGACTAGAACAGGGCTGGCATGGATGGGGCAAAGCCTGCTTGTGTTTGGAGTGTGTAGTGTGATAATCTGCCTTAGGAAGCAGAGTGCCCAGAGATTTCCAGAGAGAAGAAGTAAAAACATCCTGAAAGAAAACGATCACTTCTCAAGAAATTTTCAGCCTTCTTAGAGCAATGGTTTGGATTCTCAAATGCAAACAGAAAAAAGTTAGTGTTTAAAATTATTCTTCTGTATTTGAGATTGTTCGTTTCTGCCACATGCCTGGTTTTGAATATTCCCTTTTTTTTCTTCGCAAGAAGTTTGAAATTTTACTGTAGTAATGTTGTTGTCACCACTGTGGGTGTTTAAGGATAGAGAACAACACAGCAACTTAGTTCTCCATTAATCCATAATTTATGTGAAAAAGATCAACAAAATAAAGCAAGGCATCAAATGAAATCATAGGAAACGGTCATGACAAGCCATAAATAAGTTTGGATGGATTCTCTAAATTTCCTTTATGGGTTTGGATCAAATTCTTCAGACCTTACATGGGTACAGAATAGCTAAAAGGCACGATTAAGAGTTTGATTATCCAGGGACAGGAGGGGCTGGCCATATTTTAACAATATTAGAAGCCAGATGGAAGAAATTTAGACTAAGGGGGTTTTTTTATAGCTCAGAAAAAAGCCAGGAGCTAGAGCCAGAAGCTGACACAATGGTTATCTGCTGTGACTGTCTTTTCAGAGGAGTTTTCTTCTCGCTTTCAGGTCTGTGGAAGACGGGGAGCGACCCTTTGCACTAGGAATGCAGTTTGTTTTATTACGGACTCTCGGTAAGTCTTACAGTCCCTCGATGTTTCCATAAAGGCTACCTGTTTGTCTAGGGCTTGTAGCTTCTTCAGAAGTTCTCTCTCACTGTATGCTAACATGTATTATTTCTGTTGCTATTTTTATTTCAGCTTACATTCCCACTCCGATTTATTTCGGGGCCGTTATTGACACCACGTGCATGCTTTGGCAGCAGGATTGCGGCGTACAAGGATCGTGCTGGGAATACGATGTCACCTCGTTTCGTTTTGTCTACTTTGGGTTGGCAGCTGCTCTCAAGTTCGTGGGATTCCTTTTTATTTTCCTGGCCTGGTATTCCATTAAGTGTAAAGAAGAGCAACTGCAGAGGCAGAGGTGGAGAGCTTCGCCAGTGAACACTGTAAGCGAGATGGTCAGCCAGGCTGGACCCCACCAAAACTATGCACGGACTAGATCCTGCCCGACCTTCAGCTCCCGAGGAGATGTCAGCATGGCACAAGGAATGAACTGCGTAGCACAGACGTACCCTGGCCCTTTTTCAGAAGCAATAAATTCCTCAAGTGAAAAGGCATTGGAAGAAGTCACTGCTGAGATCTAGACCCCTGGCTTGGTGATGTACATTCGGTTTTGTTGGTTGGCTTAATTATGGCGCCTTGTAAAACACCCGTGCCTTCTGTTTTTAATCTCAGTGTAAGACGTGGTAAAACCGATGAAGCTTAACGCAAACCACCATAGCACGCTCCTGAGGGCTGGATACCTCGAACCAACCCAAGGTCTTATTTCTCCCCTCCCGACAATGGAGTTTTAAAAATTGTGTTAATAATGATTTTGGGTGTGTCCATGAAATGTCCATGCTCTGATCTGGTATCGATGTAAAGGCAAGGGTCATGAACAGCAGGAAGGGTGACAAAACCTCATATCCTTGATGTCCAGACGTCACAAAAATGCTTAAATGTATCGTCAACTTCATATCTGCAAGTCTTTTTTTAAGAGATGAGTAATTACTGTGAGTTCTGCTACAAAGCACAACTGAACTTGTTTAAACTATGCAACTTCCCTGGATAACGGTGTGTGCAGCAAATTAAATTTGAAGTTTGCTTTTCAGGATATTACTGCAACTGAATCTGAAAGGGGCTATTTTCAGACATCAAAAAAGGACATAAGGTTTAAAGTACTGTTAATAACACGCTAAGCCATACAGAAGTTACGTGTCAGGTAACGTTTGCAAATGCTGAGTCGTAACAGCTTTATCCTGTCAAAATGTGCATTAATTTTCACTTGATATGGTGCAGTTGTTCTTCACAAAGTTCACAGGCTAGGAAAGAATAATGCTTGCAGCAAGAAACTTCAGAATTAATTTATAATAACATTAAGCTGTAGGAATCATACACGAGTACCAGAGCAGATACACATGTGTTTCTGTGATGTTGTTGGGGTGGCTGCTACTAGCACCAATAGCTCAGCTGTCCTTCAGAAATGTGTGCCAGCCTACTTCAGCTGTGGTGAGAAAATCTTGAGGGGGAGCTGGTAGCCTCATTTTGTCTAAGGTCCTAGTTGTGCAGTTTGTCCCACGTGTCCACCTTTTCTCAGCTTCATTGGAAGTTTCTGTGAAGGCCAAAGGGCCAGTCATCTCTCCTTTGCCCTTGCAGGAGGAAGAGCTAAGAATAGAAATGGTCCGTGAGTGTCAACCCCCAGGGTGTGACGTGGTCTTTGCTTATTCCGAATTTCCCTAGTGCTTTTTTTCTCCCCAGGAGATGCTGAGACTTTCTAATCAAACATCCTTGGCATTTCATTTCTTGCTTGGGAGGCCTTCGTGGTGCCATGCTTATGATGTACTAATGATGTCTCCAAGGGCAGAGAATGATTTCAGGTGGACACGAGGAAGTAAGAGCTGTGTTTTGCCCTGCAGGGGAAGTCTTAGAAGTTTAAAAAATTAAAAGCACTCTTTTAAGAGGAATTGGTGATAGTCAGGTTTGGATTTTGCTATGTAGAGAGCTGGCGTGAAAATAAATAGGAAAACGCGAAACTTCTGCATATTTCTGAGTAGAGTTATTCCTGGTTTAATTTTTAATTTATAATACCTAAGTTGATCAAACATTATATGGTACCAAGTTCTTGGAATTAAGGGCAATACTTTCTGCAGTACTTTCTTTGGCATCCCTTGAGTTCTCCTGGCTAGAGCAGATTTCTCTCCCCTCCTTTGCTGGCTGCCTTTCCTCCTTTCCTGGCTCTTCTTGACCAGCACATGGGACAACCCATGGGGATGGTTTCCCTCCGTGAATCAGTGGCTGCTTATATCAGAATGTCTGAGTCTTTATTTGACTTGTAATCATTCCTGCTCTCTCTTCCGCAAACTCAGATGCTTCTACCCCAAACTACAACACAGGGGAATTCCATTTCAACCACCTTCTGATATTCTGTGTGTATTAAAGGCTTTTTGGGGTCAAGCCTGAGAATTGCTGCTTTCCCTTGTGCAGCCATAAAGGTATGATATCAGTCAGGATGTGCCACCTGAGGTCTTAGCTCCTACACTTCTTATCCTGAGGAATACATTTCCTTGGCTCAGAGTATTTTGGTTTTTTTGCTATGGGAGATTGGAATAGGTGACAAAGATGTCTCCTTTTGCTTCAGTCTCAAATGCTTCTTGCACCAAGAAATTCCTACTGTGGCAAAAATTGAGGCAAAGTGGTAGGATAAGGTGTAACTGCAGCCCATCACCCATCCGCTTCAATCACCCACCCTTTTTAATCAGCATGGGATGAGGTGAAGAGTGACAATCTTTCCAAATACCTCAGAAGCAGAGCGTTTAGGGAATTGGTGAAAGACTGGAGATGGATCATCTATCCACATGTATTCCATTTCATGCCTCGTGTGCACTTCTGTTCCACATGAGTAACCAGGGAGAGCTGATGAGGCTGGTGGGACTGCCAGGAGCTGGCACTGATGGCAGGGAGTGAGAGGGATAGAAGGGGCACATCAGCAACTGCTGCTGCTTCTGGGCTGATTTCAAGGGAATTCAGAGCCTACTGAGGAGGAGACCACCTGCTTTGTAGGAAGTCCTGACACTTTTACATTGCTAAAAGCATTATTATTTTGGAAGTGTTTGAGACACTGGAATGTAGAGGGAAAGATGTTCACCTTGGAAATACTGAAGAAGCTTTGTTTATGTACTTCCAACAGCGTGTAGATTTTTCCCTTTCAAATTATGTGCAAAATTTAACATAAACCGTTACCATTTTTTGATATAGATACTTTGGCGATATGAATATATTTCTACAAAATCTCTTAATTAAATCGTCATCCTCCAAAAGAAAGAAAATGCAAACTCTGGCCAGATTTTGATTGATTCTCAAAGGAGGTTTTATTCTGAGTAAGCTCCAACAGTCTAAACAAAGCCAATAAAGGTGAGCAGGGAAAAAGCATCAACATCCTGGAGAAGTCGATTCTAGCCTTGTCAGCATGGACTGAAATATGGATTGAGACCTGCTGAGTAAACGCTATTTTCT
Organism: Todus mexicanus; assembly: GCA_013389965.1. Lineage (NCBI taxonomy): Eukaryota > Metazoa > Chordata > Aves > Coraciiformes > Todidae > Todus > Todus mexicanus. The sequence continues at coordinate 2,260 of WEIS01110360.1, read as the reverse complement.
GAGGTTCTTTGCTGAAGATGCACTGGAGGAGCTGTGTGCATCCCTTGCAGTCATAATCGTCGACCTGTGGTGCTAAACCAGCTCACAAGAAGAATGAAGGAGCTTTATCTACCGCCCAGTGCAGGGGCCATGCTGCCTTCCTCCTGTGATGTCCTCTAACCATAGAATATAAAGCTCCAAGCGCCTGAGTGCTGACGTTTGGATGGCAGCAAACACAATAAAAGGTCAAGTGGGGTGTTTCTCACCCATGGGCTGTTCTTGGTGGCAAGGCCAGGTCATCTGCCTGCAGTTAACCAGGCAGGGGTAATTAATATGAAGCAATGACACTTGGTGATTAACCACAAGCCACAAAGTGCCATCAAAAGGACAGACTAATTTCCACTGCTTACTCCTGATTTAGAGTGAGGGATGTGAGAGGAGAAGTAGCCCCAATAGATGAAAGTAATGGAGCAGGGAATTCATCTGTGTTTCCTCAAAAAGGGGAAAGGGTGTAGCTGTGGCCTTGGGTGCACCCTCGGGAGGTTTGTTGAGGTTTCAGGGCTGCGATCCTGGCCAGAATATCTGAAGAGTGGGACTCCGTTTTCCTAATTTTAGGCAAAAGCCCTCTGGTTTTGGTCCTGCTTTATAAGCATACCGGATATAACATGGTATAACTTGGGAGTGATGATATTTCTGTACAGTGTGGAGAGCTGCAAGAAACTAGTTAAATATTACGGTGCAATTTATATTTAATTGGAAACTCGGTTCTTTGACCAGCTGCTGTTGCATCTTTAAAAGTACACGTAGTGACACGTGGCTACTCGGAACCTGCTGCTCTGTATGCGAAGCAGAGGCACAAATCTTCTCCTAGGTATTAGAAGTGTAAATTTGGAAGCCCCTGAATTAGTTACAGGCACTTGAGTGTAGCATTTCAAAAGGGTTGTTGTTTTTTGTTGTTTGGGGTTTTTTGTGGTTTTTTTTTTTTTTAATGTAGCTTATTAATTGGTAGCTTTAACCATTCATTAGGGCTCTGATCCAGCAGGACACTTAAATACGTATGTAAGTTTATATACTTAAGTAATGCACTTAAAAATAATATATGTAAGTAAGTATTGGACTGAATCCCATCAGCATTCTCTCCTTTACCCGGAGTAATTTCCATGCTGATCTGCTTTTCCCTGTGGATTCAGTGATGCTTGTAACTAGAAGAGCAGAGAGTGGCCCTCGAGTGCTCCCCTGTGGCACTTGTGTGAGGCTACTTAAGACATCAGGCAATGGATGGAAGCTTTCATTTTCAAACACAATTAAAATTTGAAATATGTTCAGGATGTGCTCAGAGATACATTCTGGCTCTTCCTGCCACTTGCTTATTTTATGGATTTCTAGCTGAAAATCTGTGCGTTCTGTGGTAGGTTGAACAAGAACACCTTTCTGACCTTAAAGCCGGTTATGTTGCTCGAGTGGTGCTGTGGGTTTGGTTTGTGCCCTTCACAGTGTCTGGACCTAGAGGTTCCTATGACAAGTTTTCAGTGTCCAGCTCAAGGGGAGCAGGATGCTGCCTGCTCTGAGTGACTCCACACAGCATGGCTGGGAGAGGGGTCAGCACCTTCTGTACTGTTCAGGTGGGGTTTCCCCCATATGCCTGAATTACTGCTGCCTTACTGCCTTTTCCGTGTCTGTACTACCACAGCTCTTCGTAGTGTTATATTGGCATAAAGCTGATGATAAATAGGTCCAAAGTGTCTTACTGCTGTTTTAGAGCCCCGTTCTCAGCCTTGTCAGAGCGATGATGAGGCTGAAAAGCTGGGTGGGTACTGTGGGTTGGATGTGCGCTTTAGCGAGTGTGAACCAAGCGATGAGAAGTGCTTGTCAGCTTTTATACTCTGTCCACTGGTTACTGCTACTGTTTTTGGAGCTCAGAGGCAAATTATCTCCTAAACAAGTTTATCTTTTTCTGTTTTCTCAATACCGTGTCTCTTGTCACGGCACAGGCAATGTTGTGCTGCAGAGTCTGGCTTCCCCCAGCTGAAGTAATCCAGCTGTGGTTGCTTTCCAGGGTGACAGCGGTGGACTTGGACTGGCATCTGTGTTGCTTTGGATGGGGTGTTTGCCCCGTGTAGATTAAACCCCTATCAATACATTTCAGGTTCTTCACCTACTGGTTTTATAGACGTTTTATCCTTTAGAGTGCTGAGGTGGATGGTTGACATTGTGGTGGTAGACTCATTCTTTGGTATAGGATTAGGGTTTTCTGCTGTGTTTTTTTTGTTTTTTTGTTTTT
>WEIS01110168.1:0-18047 GCA_013389965.1 Todus mexicanus | reverse complement strand
CTTGGGAAGAGCCAGCAGAATCAAGTTCCTCTTGTTGTGCTCATGAAGTGCCAGCAGTAGCCCCAGCATTAAAGGAGGTGGCCCAGGGTTCTCTGGTGGGCAACAAGTTATCTCAAGCCGCATCATTTGTGCAGTTCTACTCTTTCTATACACACATATCCCTTCTCACCATACACCAACTCTGTTCTGTTGCAGTATTTTGTCCGCACGTTTCCCTTTGCGAAGGAGTGTGTAAAGGCAGCACTAGGACACACACTGTTCCAGGCCTTTATGGTAAGCATGCCTCCTTTATGGGGTCTATTAGTGACCCTAGGACCCTTGGTGTGTCTTGCAGGGATGCAGGGACTGGATTTCTTCTCACAAGAAATTGAGTCTTGCATAAGAGGCCAGATACAAACCTTTGAGATACAAGCTCTTTGAGAAGTGCTCACTTTCAGTCTCAGTGCTCTGGAAAGACAATTGCTCCGACGCAGCCCCGAGACAGAGCAAGGAGGGTTCTCACTTTTGCTCCCTCTGTGAGAGCAGGAACTTGGAAGTGTGCTGAAGGGCCAAGGTAGGAAAAGGTGACTTGAGCTTCTCCTGCTCAGGTTGCTCCTATCTATAGCTCCTGGGTTGGAACATGGAGCAAACAAGGAGCAACATTTTGTTCCTTGTACTCAGGCCCTTCATTACTTACCCCAAGACACTACTGGGCAAGGCTGGATAATCCAATAACATGTGCCTTGCTTTAGCCCTTTCCCTCTGGATATGCCATCTTAATATGATGCAGGCAGAGCATCCAGAGTCAGATTTGACAGTTCAGAGGCCCTGAGAGTGCTCAGTCTCACCCTACTTCCAGTACCTAAACTGTTGATCACAGAGTGCCCCAGCTGCAGGGGAGGATCCTGTCTGGATAGGAATATCCCTTCCCTAGCTGCTTATCACTGCTGCTTGCCAAGGTCCTGTTAGAATTCTAACTCTTTTGCTGCCTTTTCCAGGACAGCCCTGAGACCTGGTACACAAAAATGGATCCCGTCGTGGCTGAAGAATTGGCCTCCAATGTAGCAGACATCCCCAGAGACATGGCAAGGACACAGTCTACAGGTGTGTGCAGAGCTGGGGGCACAGTCACTTAAATTACATCCTTTACTTCCAGGGCCAGATGGCAGTTCAAGAAGCAGGATACCAGGGTGGGGGGTCTAGGGAAAAAGGGAGTAACCGTAGAAGGATCCCTTTGTAATCTGATGTTCATAACTGTATCCTGTGTTGCTGGACCCAGAGCTCACAGGGAGGTTTTGTACTTTGAGACAAAGCCTGGAGTGAGCTGAACAAACAGGAAACAGGACAGCAGCACATGCCTCCCATCTGTCCTCCCTGCCCCTCTGCCTGTTCCTGCCCAGCAGAGAGGTTGTGCAGGGCCACCTGGACACAGGTAGCACACAAGGGCCATGGCAACACTGTGCTGCTCCAGAGCCAGTGGCCAGCTTGGCTGCCTTTGGGCTACCTAGGGGCTGATCTTCAAAGCTTAAGTAAACTCCAGTGGTAAAAGGGAGTCTCACAGGGCCCCTCCTGCTTACCTGATGTCATGAGAGTTGAGCCACTCACTATGTGCAGAGCTTTGCTCATGTGCAGGACAGGTGCCCTCTAAACCCTCTTCCCCCTTGCTAGGCAAGTTCCACCCATCAGGATCTTGAATTGAGACAATTTATTGAGTGATTTTTACGTAAGCATTTAAAGTCTTCACACTTCTTTTATAAGTTTCATCCAAGAAACCAGCCTCTCTCTACAACATCAGCCAGTCTTTTGGGTTTAGTAAGGTTTAAGAGCCCCTAGAAATATATTGTGAGATAAAAGATAAGTAAATCCAGGAACATTTATTTATCAAACTTCTTAAAATACTAATTATTATATTTTTTTACAATTACATATAGTCCATTTGCCTTCTAGAAAAGCCAGACTCACAACAGTTCTGCAGTGTTTCAAGAACACGTGGCAAGGTTTGTGTACAGCAGAAAACTATACGTGTGTGTAGTTCTATAGAGACCAGCACTGTCACTACCAAAGGGCCAGATGCTGGACACATTGAGCAGACTCAGGCCCCCCTCCCCAAGCCTTGCAGGGGTGTTTCTGGCACTGCTGACTACCCTGACACCAGGCCATGAAAAGAGAGAGGCTGCCACACTCACTGCCATCAGGCACACATCACCCACATTTAAAACAGAAGTTACACAAACAAACCAGTGACTAACATGCAAGACATACAGAAGACTGCTTGTGAACCAGGTTTCGCTGTATTCTAAGGCCTCTGCCGTCTTATTTGCTTGCTAGCTTGCTCCTCCAGTTGCATAGCTGTCCCTAGGGCATCCAATGTTGCTGTAAAGGAAGGCAGTGAGAGTGGTTGACCTGGAAGCTGAACCCCCCCAGCCCAGCTGTCCTGCTCAGCAGGGCTCTGCAAGGGCCACACAGGGAAGTGAACTGGGCAAGAAGTGCTCAGCCCAACATCAGATCCTGCCTGGTACCACAAAGCTTTTCAGATGTACTTGTTCATTTCCACTTAATGAGTTTCAAGACAGCAGTTTGCATTTCAGACTAGATGCCACTAATCCAACCATCCCAGAGGGCCAGATTTCCCTGGCCTATAAGACAGAGAGTGTAGCAGGGCATTTACTCTATCTTGTCACTACCTCTCCCCAGTGAATGAAGGGATACAGCTATCAGGCTGCACTTTAGATGGGTAGACAGCCAGGGCTGTTTAAGAAAAAAGTCACTACTTCAGGTTAACAGTTCACTTTGATGCCACAATTTCCAGCCTCATTTACAAGAGCAAAACCCTCACAGCCCTGTTCGAGGCAACGACTACACCAGCTGTGATGGCTGAACTGGCAATCAAAGCCCAAGTTATCACAACAGTGGCAGAAAAGCAGTTACCAGTGCTGCTTCCCCTGTCCCAGTCAAGCAGTCTGTGTACCTGGCACTGTTAACAATGTGTCAGCCAAGCTCATACATCTGCCCTGCTGCTTCTCCACCACCACTTTGACGAGCATGGTCCAAACAAGGCAGACAGTGCTCGGGGACCAGACATCCTCCTGCACAGAGCTGGGAAGTCTCCAAATGGGCAGAACTGAACAGGTGAAGGAATTTTCTTGCATGTGAAATAATCCCCTACACTAAGGCAAAGGCATGCCAAACACATGTAGTGTCACAAATGGCATCTTGGTGTATGCCCAGCAGTCACCTGTTATAAGTGGATGGGTGTTAAGGCCTGATATCCATGAAAACGGGAGTGGAAACTGTGGGCATACCACTGCAAATTCCTAGAACATGGCACTGGGACCTATAACCAACTAGCCAAACAGACTCCGGCTCACCTGCTCTTGTAGATACTGCATTCTGCTCAAGGGAAGGCAGTTTTACACGGCAGTACAAAGCAAGTGGAAGTTACTACTCAATTTTCCTTTGGAGAGTGCAGACAATAGGACATTTCAGATTTGTCCCTATGATCACTGAAGAAAGTGATCTGAACCATAAGTTATGCAGAAGGACTGGGTGCTCAAACCCCCACAGTAAGCTGGTGTTATTTTCAGGTCTTTAAAAAAAAAGAAAAAGATTAGTGACAGTGCTAGACACAGGCACAGACATACCTGTGACACTAAGGAGGTTTCCTGAGCTCTCCTCTACAAAGTGTTTAGCTCTGTTCACAAAGGTCTCGAGATCATAGCCTGGTTGCTCTGTGATTCCCAAGAGGTAGTCAAGTTCAGTCGTCATTCTCTACATTTACAAGGATAACAGTGATGAGAAATTAACTTCCTGGAAATTCAACTAGTTCTCTTGAAATCTGACACACATTGCTGAGCTTCTGCAGACCAGTACCAGGCAGTGCTCAGCAGCAGCAAGTAGAGGTTGCTAGTTGGAGGGGAAGGGGGACCAGCTGGTAACAGGCACTGAAATGCCCCAGTTTAACCAACTGGGCAGGAAACCACAGGAAAAAAGTTGTCACACCACTGACAGCCTCTTGTATTACAGCCCACAGCCTGCCCAGCAGCATCTGGCTCAGACAAGGCAAGGGGGTATCAATATATAGATGGCAGCCCAGGCTGGGCTTGCCTCTTCCACATACCTGTCTCAGTTCTCTAAGCTGTTCTACAGCCTTCTCCTCCCATTCACTAATTTGAGTCATAGCCTCACGCAAGTTGAGCATGTGCGGAGAGATATCTTCCTCATTATCCTTGGAGAGCTGAAAGAGACAGCTCAAGTAAGAACAGCGGGTTGGTCCCAGCTTGGAGAGCTGTTCAGCCCACTGCACACACATACATTATATTGAAAGACCGAGCCTTCTCCACTGGTCTCTGCTTCCTCATACTCAGTCTCCATCTGATTCTGTGTTTCACCAGCTCCATTATGAGGGCTGAGCTCTTTCACTCTGCAACAACAAGAGGTGTCACAAACTCTTCAAGCAGTTTCTGGGCTACAGCATCACAAAGCAGCACCTGCAAGCAGTGCTCAGCAAGAAACATTCAATCACACTTAAAAAGCTGCCTAGTACCCCCCCTTTCTTATAGCTTGAACTTGCAATTGTGCACTGGCAAAGAACCCAGTGGGCCCAACTCAGGACTAGAATCTTACTGAAGCACACTGAGTCAGATGTTGCATTTTGTCCTGTACTTTCAGGTGAGTAGGAATGACCAGAATAAAATGCAACTTCAATCCAGAGTCAAATCTAGGACTCTGTCAAGATTTGGTGTTCCTGAATGCTGATGACAAGACTCTCCGTACATCCTTTCAGAGAGTGGAATGCTTTCCAGCAAGGAGCCAAGCAGCCTTTTGTGAACTAAATGAAGGAAGGCTACCAAGCCTGAAACGTGCAAGTGTCATTTTGTTAACATAGGATGGAAGTCAGTCGTCTTTTCAGTTGTCACCTCACCAGAGAGGTATAGAAGCATGTAAAGCAGAGAGTGGGAAGCACTTGCTGCTCTATCACAGCAGTTCCAGGTATCAGCAAGACTCCCAGGGAACCCTGGGCCTCAGTCCCTGCAAATCTACCTTGCCCTGCAGGTACCCAAGGTCAACCATAAGGCACTGAAAACACACTCTCACCATCTGCTTAGAGGCATGCAAGTTCTCCAGCTCCTTCAAATTTCACCCACAGTCTCTTATGTCTCACACAGAATACCCAGGTTAGTTTCATAAGACAGCTCTAAGGTAATTTGCTCTTAACAAACAACCCCCAAATTGCCATTACAAGCAATAACAAAACTTGAGGTTCCAGAAGTCAGAATAAGAGCAGCCAAAACACCTTCTGCAACCCGAGTAGAATGCCCAGGTCAGAAAGGCCCTTACCTGTCAGCATATCGCAGTGTGTTTAAGGTGTACTCACACGAACTCATGCCTGGAGAAATCATTGCTATCTGCAAACACAACAGAATACCTCAGTGACTCCCACATCTGACTTTTGCTCACATTAATGGTGCTACAGATCTCACCAGGCAGCTGGGACATGTTAGGGCAAGGGGTCACAGTTCAGATGTTTGGTCAAGTCTATTTTTCTTCGCAGCCTCTGCGGAACGTGCCAGTGGCCCTGTATCCAGCTTTCTGCTGGCTTTGTGTACACCCACAGTGCTGCACCCTCCACAGAAAGCAAAACCCTTTGAGAGCACACCAGGCTCTACTGTAGATCTGCAGTCCCCTCACTCTAGAGGAGCATGCAGCTATTTGGACAAATTGCAGAACCCGTAAGCAGTACGTGTTTGTGCCATGCACACACTCACCATGCAGGTCCTTGAGTTTATTCCTATGAAAGAGTCCCTCAGCACCTGGGTCAGCTTGCTCTCCCGGAAAGGGGTGTGCGATTTGTTCTGCCCTAAAGCTCGGATACATTCCTAAGAAAAAGACAAGTCTTATGAATGCAATATCTGCACCTCAAAGAGCTCTGCAAGCTATCAACTGCCTGGTAAACCCAACAGGCTGGAGAATGGTCATCTCTTGCTCTGTAAGTGCTTCATAGCCTTTTAAATATACTGCAGGTATTTAACTGTCACAGGACAGCTGGTATATCCATCAGATGTCAAAGACAACCAGAATGAAGCTTGTAATGGCTGTTCTAGTGACTGGCCTGACAAGCCTGCACTGCTTTCCTGGAAACATTCTAAATGGAAGTATACACCATTTTCAGGCTTGTTAACATGCTAAACTAGGATCTTTTGGGCTGTTTTCCCTTGCACTAGAAAGAAACAGATAACCCTAGAGTTGAACAGAACCCCTGTGCTGATTAGCACTGTTTGCTCCCTTGAGCTATAGCTCACCTTCAGAGCCAGCAAGCTCTTATTGATTTCTGCACCTTCCATTCGTGTCTGCCGATCAGCACTACATGTGTCTGCACCCCTCTCATTTCCTGCCAGGTCCACCAAGGAAAATTTGCCAAGCATTTTCCCTCTCTGGCGCAGTATGATTTGGAAGCAGGCATGTGACCGAGAAGAGCTAGCATTTGCAAAAGTCTGTCCAGATGTCCTACAGCAAAGATGCAAACAAAACATTAGAACTGTGTCGCAGAAGACACAACAGATCCCAACAGCACTAGACAAGGCTTGCAGCCATTCAGTTAAGTTGTTTAACCTCCCAGGTTTTATCCCACACATAAATACTTCACATTTGCATGAATTAATCACCTCTGATCTAAGAGCACAGGAGGACTGCTGTGAGATGCATAAACCTGCGCTCTAGCTGTAGAGATTTAGGGCTGTGTAAGCTGCTGGGCTCAACTCAGCCTGACTGCTAATGCCTTACATGCATTTGGAGCTGGAAGACACCTTCAGCACTATCTCCCTGCCTCAGAGCAGGCCACGCGTCATTTTCCTAATGCGTCTGTCCTTACACAGTAAGCTCAGCCAAGCTCCCCACTAAACAGCATTAGCTGTGCTAGCACATTACAATCACGGTAAATCCCTGTCTCCAGTCAAGCTGGCTTGGCACATTACCTTTGCTGTGCCACCACACCTGCCCCATCACTGCAAGGCACAGGCTGGAGTCTGACGAGCTACCATAAACCTTCCCATGACCTTCACTGTCATTTGTTCCCTGAGAAGGCTGGCAGATTCACCCTCCCATCTGCAACCCTGCTGCTGCTGGGGGAAAGGGAGGGAGGTTGTCCTTAAGTGAGGCAGGAGTCTGAAACGTTAAACAGTTCTCAGCTGAACTGTCCCCCACAAAAAGCATGCAGAGTGGTCAGTGAGCCTGCAGGATGTGCAGATCTGTAAGTGCAGTGTAACATAGAAGCCAAGTACTCATTTGCCTAGTAATGTTTCCATAGCAGTTGCAACTTAACTGAGACAGATCAGACTTGGTAATACAGGTTTTAGCTCCTGATTAAAGACACTAGCACAATGGTAGAGTTGCCCTGATCACAGCCTTCCTGCCAGGACGATGCACCAAACCTAGAGCTGGCCCTTGGCACCTGCTCTCAAGGATTCTTTAGACAAGGTCCCTGAACAACATGCAGCATTTTTGTTGCCATTGGAATAGCTCATCTGGCCTACAGTTAAGCCAAAACATTTTTGCAGCTGTAGGTTGATGCCAGCTGCTCTTCTGATTTTACAAGCCCACAGAGAGCTGTTTGTGCTCCTGTGAACCAGCCAATACTTCTAGAAAGCAACTAGACTGCTCAGTTAGCTGTGGCACCAAGGCAGCCCTTTCCTCACATCAATAGTTTCTCTTCTTGGAGTTACATGAGGATGTAGGAACAATAAACTCACCTTTTCTACAGAAGGCAGGCTAAGCCTATCCCTGCCAGCTCTTTATTCTGTAACTCCCTTGAACTGATGCAGAGGTGTTGCCCAGTGCCCACCTATTTCTGGGAACAACAAGCTTCTGTTTAAGTCTCAAAGCACCAGCTACCAACATTATATATATATTTTCTAGACAAGGAGATACAACACGACATGACTTATTGGTTTTATGGTACCAAACCTGCAGGCACTGCCCATCTCAATCATTTTGATGACATCCTCAGCACAGCCAACTTGTCTTTCCTGGAGACCAACAACCTGGACCTGCTGCTTGCCATCCTCCAGGACTCGAAGCTTTGCCTTCTTATTCAAGAGGTCAAACACCTACAAGTCAGACAAGATTGAAACAAATCTGAACAAAGTCTCCTTGTAAGTCTTTTGTGCTGTCTTTCTATAAAGTTATATAGAAACAGCACCTTGAACATAGCCTTCCAATTCAATTCCAAACACACTGAGAACAATAGATTATATAGAACTATAGAAACTGCTAACTTTCACTCAGCTCAACTCATGGAAAATAATTCAACCAAAGAAGTCAAGTCAAAATTTTTTAAAAGTCTTACGTTCCCATTGTATATTTCAAAGAAAGTCACATAGACGTCCAGGCCCCGATTCTTGTACTTGGGCTGGTTTAGGAGGAGGAAGACATCTTGTGCTAGTGAGGAAAAGCCAAAGTTTAGTTAACTAGTTTAAAGCATGTTCTAGCTGCTACTCGATCTCCTTTCAGATATTCTGCAGCCATAAGGCAGTGTTTGGAAGTTGAACGAGTCATCTTAAACAAATGCTAGTGAAACAATTGGTGCTGTGCTACTGTCTGGAGAACAGTTTCAGCAGCATCCTCATCCAGGAACTGAAAACATCAGGGATATGGAAGATTCTGCCGCTGAAGTCACCCACAGACAGCAGTCCTTACTGATCTGGGATCTGCTATTGTTTTCGACAGGCCTGAAAGTCACGTATTTGTTTCAAGCGCTTCTTGCAGAAGTCCTAAAGATGCATCCCTGAGCAGCTGGACTGATGCAGTTTGGAGACAACACACCAGTCAACCCTTTGGCTGGATTCAGTGCAGCTTTTCATAATTAGGCTTCAGACTTTGAAAGCGAGCTGAAAAGCCAAGACTCTCCCTCAGGGTCAGTCATAACTAATGTTCAGAGACTAGCAAACAATTGCTCTTTTCAGCTGTCTTGCAACACTGACTATTTTCACAATATGCTTTTCTAAAGGGAAGGTAGGGCTCAGGGTTCATGGTGTTTTCTAGGTATTGTATGAAGGCAGGTATTTCTAAGCATGCGTTTTCTGAAATCATTTTGTATGTGCCAGGTTTTTTTGCATCTAATAGTTACAGGAAGAAACATAACATACATTCCTGTACTTTATATCAGAAATGGGTAGGGTTGCATTGCATTCAATATTTCCAAGCACCATCCTTGATCTGAGATAAAAGCAAGGCAGAAGAATCAAAATTAAATGGTTCGGCCTAGCAAATGCCAAACTAGAAAATACGTTTTCTTTGCCTCAGAAGCAAAATAACTTCTGGTGAGTTAAGTGTAGACCTAGAAACTTACAGGCTGTATGGAAAATATTTTGTGAAACTTAATAATCATACCTCCTGCAACAAACACCACTACTTGTTACTGAAAACAAATACTTCAGGTATCGCTGGAAACAATTTAAATGACTACAACAAAGCCCAAACTTACCTATTTAAGAAAAACAAGCACTAGCTTGCTTCTTATTTCTAAAGAAGAATCAACTTACATGCAAAAGCATATATGCCCTTTGAAGCATTCTGTGCTTTCCCAGAGAAGTCTCCACCCATAGTCTGTGAAGAGAAAAGGCCAGAGCTAAAGTGTGGTACAAACGAGTCAGACTACCTGATTTTAGTCCCAAGAACATACTAGGAAGTTACCAAACATTTGCACTGTGTTCTAATCATCTCGCTGACACTGGAGCATCTCAGAATAAAATTAGTTTGCTGCTTCCCTATCAGTTCAGAAAGAAGATCTGAACTATGCAAAACAGCTGAATGCCTGTGAGGCTCCACAGTGCAGAGTCAAAGCAGTTGTTCCTTCAAGACAAAACGCAAAGCCTTGACAGTGTAACTAAATAGCCTCTGGTCAGAAGAAGCAAAGCCTCATTTTTTTAGGACACAGGTTGAGTAACATTTTCACTGCTGCTTGAAAAAGCTCATGTGATATCAAACTTCTAGAGCTGACAATACCTTTAACCCCTTTGACCAATGTATCTTTAATCCCAACAGATTTTACAGTTGGTGCTATGCTAGTGACTTGCTGTAACATATGAGGCAACCTATGCCCAAACTTCTATAAACTTCCAAATTTCCTTCTGGATTACTAGAAGAGATCTACAGCTCAAAACACAGTGCAGACTATAGTTTACATCTCAAACATAGGCTAATAGCTCCACTTCGTAGACTGGAGTTAGGCAGCAACAGTTGTTTGAGGCAAGGAACAGCTATGACGAACACTAACATGTCAGGACATCCTAGTTCTTCAAAAAGCCAGCCATAGAGAGACTTTAGTACAGTTTTCCCCACAACCTCAAAGGAAACCCACTAATACATAAAACTACAGAAAAAATAGGATTAACAACTGACAAAGTATCAGCTTTAAGACAATAAAACCAAGGTCCAAATTCCTTATACAATCCTACTCATTACCAGCATTAAGGAGCTTTAAAATACTTGAGATAAAGCTAGAAAATTGGAAACTATGGCGAAAAACTTACATGTGTCTTGCCACTGCCTGTCTGGCCATATGCAAAGCATGTCGCCTTCCCACCCTCAAAGATGGTCTCTACAAGAGGTCTAGCAGTGAACCTGGGTATTCGGAAGGTAAAAGACAGTTAAGGCAAGTATTTCACACCCTGCTTCATCAGCTTTCAAAAAAAAAGAAGCAAATATAAACAGATCCTTAGGAAATCAGCAAGGCTATGCCAAAAATAAGCTTTAGACTTTAGACATTCGTTAAGCCAGGATGCCATCTAGCAATAGCGGCACACTTTCATTTTGCAAGTCAGTCCCAATGAGAAGTGAGCATTACCTGTACACCATTTCGTTAGAAGAGAATTCATCAAATGAAAAGTCAAATCTAAATGCTTGGGTTTCAAGGTATTTTGTTAGGTCCACTTTCTGCTTTGGCTCATGCACTAGCAGGACACACTTGCTGGGAACAGTAATCACATCGCATTCCTTTTTCAGAAGTTCTGTTGACAGAAAAGACCCTCAGTTAACAGAAATACGCAACGTCAAACTGCTCCAAAACACAGCTGCTTTGTCAGTACACTCACCTTGTTTATTGAGAGGGCGCTTCCTCACACAGACACAAATTCTATGTTGTTCTACCTAAAAGGAAAGTAAGAAAATGAGTAATAATTATTTTCCTATTACACCCACACCTATCTAGTATTACAGAGAGAGAACCAATGCTCCCTCATATCTGCTTTTCTGGTCAGAGCTGCCTCTGCTCCTGGTCAGAACCACCTGTGCAGGGATGTAACCCTTAAAGTCTATTCAGTGCAAAATACTGACATTACCACACAAGCCATTGCATGATCATCGCCAAAGCGCAGGCTCTTCACTAGTGACATACGCGAAGTAATGCAAGGCAGCTTAGCCCTAAATAGGGGAGATAAGTGACCTCACATATACCACCAGGTGCCTCAAGATCACAATATGCTCAGAGGATTTCCAAGGTGCAGCAATGTGCTAATTTGCTCGTACGCTAAAATCTTCAGTAGAAAATGAAGTCTGCCTACAGGCTGCAGTTAGTAGCCTCAGTATTTACTTACTGGGTCACTCATAGTTACTGGCTGGCAGTCTAAAGTTGCTCTGAATTCTTTGATCATCTGTGCAAACTCCCAGTTTGGACAGGTGCTGTCAAATTCCTGCATGGAAAAAAACAGGGATGTGAAGGTATTTAACAGCAAAAAAGCCCCACAGCCTACTAAGCAATCAGCTGTACACAATTAGAAATAATTTCACAAGATTCAGAACTTCCTGAAATTAGAATCAACCTATCCTTATATACAGCTTTGTAAGAACAAAGCCTGTCAAAAGTGTGTGTTAGTTTTAGCTATTGTATATACACTGCCCTGTAACATTTCCCTGTACTGGTGTGGAATACTCTACCTGTGCACGTTTTAGCCTGTTTTCATTAATTTGAGCTCTCCTTTCTTCTCTCTTGGTTTTCATTTTCTCCATTCCTTTCACAATGTTAGATTTTCTCCGAACTAGATTAAAATAAAAACATTTCCTTGGATTAAATTTTCATACTAGGCTTTAAGCACAAGGCAAATATTTTGGCCTTTCCAGGTTGCTGACAGACTAACTTGCAAAGGAAACAATCATCTTCAGAAGGATGGTCATTCATTTTGCAACACTTCCTCCCCAAACCAGGTCTACCTGCCACAGAAATTGCCTAGGAAGTTATACTACTCCTGTAAAGGCAGCATTTCCAAGATGATACCACTATAACAGAATTACACATTTGTCAAAAAAATACTCAATATATTCAGTCTTTGTTCTAAAGCCACCTTTTCAGAGCCTTGGTCTTGGGACTATACAAAGCAGCGATCACGTAGTGATGCACTGCTGCCTGGTGAGTCAGTTCTTACCCACTGCTCCCTGGTACCTGGGCTCACTGAAGAATTTGTTTTAGCAGCAGGCAGATGATCCTCTGTATTTCCATTTCCGTTTGTCAGCAAGGCTTGGGAAATTCTGCTCAGCCTGCCAGCCCTGGTTCGGCCAGCTGCAGGAAGAAGCCAGACAAAAAACCCCAATAACTAGATCCCAAAGATCAAGAATAATTTCATAATTTTTAAAGCATCTCAGACCACAGGCATTCCTCAACTCATTCTGGATCAGGAGAGAGAACTAGCTAAAATCTACAGTAAGCATGTAAACTTTTGTAATTGATTGCCCATCACCACCTTTTACTTAAAGCCACAAATCAAGGCCACGTTTGACTAGACAACAATTTAGTATCAAGCTCTTATTTCGGTGTCTTTGCAGAACTTAATACACAAATAACTGCAATTTCATAATTCAAGTTGACTCAAGTTCTTTACTCAAGCAGTATAGGTAAGACTACCAGTATAGTTACAGAGCACATCGCCAGCAGAATGAAGGTGCTTCTTTTCCCACTCTAGCCCTGTGAATACCACTCTGTACCATTAAGCAGATACCACATCCACCCACACAATCATTGTTCTCTGGCTAATAAATCAGATTATTTAATGTTTCTGAAGTCCTTTGAGAACTTCTTCAGGTAGGAGCCCTGGGTATTTACATATGAGCAGACCTCTGGGTCTCTCTTGTTTTAATATGAAGGAATAGAGGTTGATTGTCCCCCTGGCATTTGCAGTTTACCTATTTAAATGCATACAAAGCATCTGGCTTCATAGTAAGCATTTATTGGGTTTTTCCTCCACTCACCAGGAACTGATGAATTGTTTCTGTTTTGCGTAGGAGGGCAGGGATCCACTCCCATCTCATTCTCCTCGAGGCCGCACTGAGATTCTATGATAACAGACATCCTGGAACAGCGGCGAGAATCTTTGGAAACAGGAATTCAAGGTCAGCATCATGCCTCAGACACTCAGACATTTGCAAGCAATCAAGTGCCCACAAAGTGCAGAACAGTGGGGAACAAGGTGTGGTTAAAAGGACCAATTCCAGATCTCTGCTCCATTAGCAAAGTGCAGGACAAGGCAACGCAGGAGGGTGAGAAGCAACCATCAAATGCAGATTGGTAGTGTCAGTGAATTTCTCTCAGATACCACTAAAAAAAATCACTAATGTGGCAGTTCCAGAACCTTAATACTTAGGAAGGCAGAAGTTACAAGTCAGGGAACTGGGGAATCTTCTGAAGCTTTGCACTGACAGGGCTGTGTGAATTAACTGTCTGATGGCAACAGCAGTACTGCAACTTGGCAACCTGCAACTGGGAAGCAGCACAGCCACCATCCCAGCATCCACACGCTGACAGCCTGCGTGGGGCACCCTGGAGTGGGAGCTTGATAACACTAAATTCGGCTAAAAGACTATATAGAATCACAACAGTAATCTCCAAAAAAGGTTGTTTTGTGGTCAGTCTCAATTGTCACATGTCAATTGCACTGAGACCAAGTCCAACACAAAGCTTCCCAGGGGAGGGATTGGAACATACACCTCAATAGATTTGAGGTGAAACAGAAAGCAAATCTGATATTTAAAAAAATAGAAACATGATGTACAAGTTAGAACTGCCTTCACCTCTAGCGATCACAAGAATTTATCCAGAATTAACCACTACAATTTCAAATGACACCAGAGCTGTTTCAGACCAAGGGTTAATTTCAATTCTGGATCAAATCCTTAGAACCCTACTGACAGAATTCAGTGCTTCTATCCATTAAACTCTTTACCAGAATCTTCTGCTCAGGTGAGAGACGCCAGTTGTCACTGCTGCAACTTTAGGAACAAAGAGCTTCGGCTTCATTGTACTCAAAGAGGGCATTTTATTCCATTTGCTTTTGTCACACACAGACACCTGGTGTCATTACAAACTCAGCAGCACATTCTGTAAGTGCTAGTGCTCTGGGACAGGCATACCAGCTGGAGGATTTGCTCCATCTAAATGGGTTTGATTCAAGTGACTCTTGTACATGAGGCTATTCAGCATAATTCATATTGATTCAGAGGACTGAGGCAATCTGTTTCTTCATTCATTCTGAAAGCACCACTTCTGCTTCTCTCACTTCCCTGAGTGAGATGGAGACAGACACATCCTGATCTTGTTCAGTTTTAGTCTAAGTACCAAAACCTGAAGCCAGCGATAGCTTTCTAATCACTGCAGTGTCTGCAAGTGGACAGATACTTGCTAACGCTCAGGAGGTTTAGCTAATTATAACAGATATTTGAGGAATACTGAAAACACTGCTTCTCTCTTATTGCGAGCAGGTCTTCAGGGACAACGCTGTGCCAGCGGGAAGGGCAGCAGTTATTTCAAATGTGCAATTAGATGCCATACTTCAGGAAAGCTGTGACCTCTGTGAGGACATTTTTCCATCAGTCTGACTGGATTAACACACCTTTCTTTTTCCAGCTGGCTATCTAGCTACAGTAACTGACCTGTCTAGAGGCACTCATGACTTTACCACATCATTTTGCCTAGCAGTTCACAAAATTTGTGGAGAATTCTCTGGATTTGAGGAAGATCAGGATGCTCTAGTACACAACAACTTTGGACACATTAACCTTCTTGGACTACTCCTGCCGCTCAAATGCAGGGGAATTTGTACTGTTGTCTTCTGGTACCAGTTCCCCGTCTTGCACCACATACAAGAGGCCAGACAAGCTGAGGTGTTTTCTTTACAGCACAATCACGTGGAAATGAACAAGCTGCAGCTAACCAAGCATTTTAAGAGAATCCTTAATTAGTAACCCTTCAACCTCAGCATCACACAGATGTATTACAAATAAACTTGTAATGCTGTCATTTGCAATTCAAAAACCCAGAAAAGCCACCTAAAAGAAGGTAGAACACATGGGATGAAAGTCCACCAGTGTTTCACCAGGATACAGCAGAGGAAAGAACTTTTTCTTACCTTCTCGTGGAGCAGGAATTTTTGAAAGTGTTGTTCTACGCTTGTGTTTCTGAAAAAACATTGAATGTTGTAAGAAACTGGAATGAACTGCAAACACCAAGCCCAGCACTTCAAGACAACACTGATACAAAAATCTCTGACCAAAGTCTAACTACGAGACAGAAAAGATAAATTAGAGACCTCAAACTTTAAGACTGAGGGTATTATATCAAGACCTTTGCTGTTGAAACTTTAGCACCCTAGGAGATCTTAGATCACTTTAAAGCACTTACCTGTACAGTTACATTCTCTTGCAAAGGAAGGTTCTCTTTCACATCTGCAGCAGGCAGCTCTTCTGCTAACTCAGGATTTATTGTTAGCACGTCGCCAATGTCAATCTACAAGAGCAAAGGATTTTACAAGCCAGAATTTTACAGAGTGGAATATTGCTGCTATCACTTACAGCCTTCTCTGTTTTTTTAATCCTGACTTTCAGTACAGGCAAACTAACCTGACCCACCGCCTGCCAAACATTAGGTTAAAATTGCCTGGCAGGGCAAGGCAGTTGCTCATGCGCCATTTGAGCAGTCTCACACATCCAAATATGCTAGCAGAAATGTGCTCAGTAAGCCATTTGCCCTCCTCCGCCCAACACCACGCAGCTCCACAGGTGCCATAGAGCACTTCTGGAGAGATGGGCAAAGCACATTGGGCATCAGCTGCGTTAATCTCTTACTGCTAATCTTAGTAAATCTCAGCTGCTCCGTGACTTCTGTGCTAGGAGAGCATTAAGCCTTCACTGTGCAATTGCACTTACTGAAATAAACTTCAGAGAGCTGCTTAGACTTTGGGAAACAAAGGATTCAGCATTTAATCCACAAGTCAGTTCACCTGCATTTTCACTTGCTGTTGCAAGCGGTTTCATCTGGGGCCAGCTACCCCCTACAGCCTGACTGTCCAGTGAGGTCATAATCCTGCCTTCATCACAGTCTGCAGCGCCCTGGCACAAGTGGCTGCAGGGCAGGAGGAGTGACAGGGGAAGGCAGCCAAGACCAGGCGCCAGCACAACAGACAACTCCCTCTGTTCAGTTTTTCAAACCTAACCCCTCAGAAGAGGCTGAAATCGTGTGCATGCAAAAGCTCCACTATCACAGCAGCTTGCCTCGGGAATTCGCCTAACAAAGCAACGCAAGCAAGTCAAGTTCTTGACTTCTCAGTTAACTTCTGAATTACTTCAATAAAATAAGAGCCTGTCAAAAGAGCAATAAGAAGTAGGTGAACCGCTGTAAAATGCAGAGGTACCATGTTCTAACATAAGGGAAGCGATCCATAATGTTTTATTGCTATGGAATCTGTAAGCATCAGATTAAAATGAATTAGCACAGAAACACGTGTATGCAGACAGTACAATGTGTAGCTGCATATATAGTGTACATATGTGCGTAAGAAAATTGCTGGATTTTGAAGCATCTTCGTTAAGATTCAGCACTGTAACACAATGTGCAATTCAGCCAGTCATTAGATCTGCATCTGCATACTTGGCACATTTGAATGAAGCATGCACGGCAACAGCGTGAGCTCCAGTTTCAAAGAACGAGCCAATGGCAACCTTAAGGTTTTAACTAAACTCTCAAAACCAGCAGGACAAGCACATTTGTTCAGTTACCAAAGGAGATTTTGCTAACCATTAGGATTTCAGCCACATCAACCTCAAATACCCCAGACTCCTCCCGTCGTGTCTCACACAGTATTTATTTTACACCAGTGTAGAGAGTCGGGAAACCAAACTCAGCTCTCCTAACATGGCACCTTATAAGCACCATGTAGTTTACCTTAAGGAAAGCCTGAAGGCCGTTGTTAATGAAAACAACCTTGTTGTAAAAAGCCAACAGATGGACACCCCCCAGAACAGGGAAAATTGGGACTTGGAAGCAGCCAAAAGCAGCAGCCCCGTAGCATGAGGGGTCCAGCCTCTCCTTGCTCACATTGAAGGCTGCAGAGCAACCTTCGCACGGCACCCCGACGGGTGTTTCATCGCTCTAAGGACACAGAACGTTGAGACAAGCGCAGAGCTGGCCGAGCCCCGGCCGGCCTGCAGAGCGGGCAGGGCTGGGCGCGGCCTGCAGGCCCCGGCTCCCTCACCTCCTTGCCCTTCAAGGTGCCGTCCTCCAGCCACTCCACGGACACGGTGGAGCACTCCATGCTCACCGCCTTCACCGTCGCCTTGTGGATCAAGCCTGCAAGAGACACCAGCGCTCAGCCGGGGCTCACCCGCGGCACCGCCGCCCGCACGGCACCCCCACGGCACCGCCCCGGCCCCCGCTCCGCTCCGCACCGTTGCTCCGCAAGATATTGATGAAGAGGCCGGGTGCGATGTGGCGGTCAAGGCGGGCAGCCATAGCAGGGCAGGACAGGACAGGGCAGGGGGAAGCGGCTCCCCAGCAGCAGCGGCAGCTCCGGGCCCGTCCCGTCAGCGAATGCCCGGCCTGTGCAACCGCCGCCGATTTAAACCCCGCGCGCCGCCGTGCCGCGGGGGTTGCCGGGAACCGTGGCCAGGGGGGGACTACACCTCCCAGCGTGCCCTGCGCCGCCTACACTCCCGGCGGGCCATGCTGCGCGGATTAGCGGGGGGCGCAAGGCATGCTGGGAGTTGTAGTGCGGCCCGAGGGGGGCCGGGGACGGACGGGCAGGGGCGCTCGGTCT
>WEIS01110153.1:0-13507 GCA_013389965.1 Todus mexicanus | reverse complement strand
TTTTTTTTTTGTTTTTCACAGAATTTCATATTTGCTAATATGAAGGCATAAAACAGCAACAGAGAACAATAATGCATACAGCAATGAGTACACCAGGGTAACGTTGATATTCAAAACGGCTAGATAATTTTTTTTTTTTAAGTTTTAGAATAAATGCAACAGAGGTCAATAATCACAAAATTTTAAGGTTAGAGCAAGATCAGTCAATGACTAAACATAGTTAACATCTTTTATAGGACTATTACTGATTATTAGCTTTTTGTTTTGCAAATGGGCACAGTACTTGTAAGAATGGAAGAAAGAGGACAATAACATGCATAATATTAACTACACACTTTAAAAATTATGAACCATGCAGAAGTTTAGCTCAAATAGTAGTACTAATGGTCTACGTCTGATTCAAAACCACATAGTTCATTGATCACGGATGCATGGTATTAGTCACAAAAAGTTTCAGAACACATTGTGTTTATTTTGAAAGGTCATTTGCATCTTCTATGATTTCAAGTTTATCTCCATTTAACTTGCTTGTAAAGTATGTATGATGTATATTTAAAATCAGCAGAACTGCAATATTACTCTATAATTTTTAGTTTCGATAGTTTGCACATTTTAACACAAAAGAACCACGTCAACAGTGATGAAATTTAAGAAAGAAAAAACTGTGGTTGTGCCTTTTTCCCCCCATAATCATGAAATCAAAGCCTTAAAGAAAGCTTTATTGTGACACAGTAATGCAAAATCAAATATAATGGCATACATATGGTGCCAAGTACTAAAAATTATATTTTAAGCTATATATACTTAAAGACTGCCAAAATTTGTTTTCTTTATATTTCAAAAAACAAAACTACAAGCTTTTGTCATAACCAGTTTAAACTTTATGTATATTTCATTTTAAGTGCGGGAGTCAAATGCTCTTCATTCTCTTTCTTTTTTGTTTTATTGTAGCATTTTGACTACAACTGGTTAAAACTAAAAATGTGTTGTTTAAATCTCTGACATCAAAGAGGGATCCGAATTTCCAAAGTCCTCATTTTTCTCTTACGGAAAGGAAAAAATGTACGTAACTGTAGGCTCTCTTTCTTTCCAGATATTCCTAATCCTGACCCTTCCCAACATCCTTCACCCTCTATAAAAAATAAGTTTACTCTTCTTTTTTTAAGACAGTGGCCTCAAGAGCATTATCTTTATGGCAAACACTGTCTGCATTTAGTGCATTTAAGTGAGGATTTGTATTGCACATTTTAGAGTCATTACTCAAGGCACTTTCAGACTGATTGGAAGCCCTGATGTCTCCTGTATTCCCATTCATCTGGGAAGCTGGTTTTTCCTCATTCACAACTCCATTTTCAGCCAGGGATCCATCTGAAGACACAATTGAGGATTTAGATTCCTCTGATTTTGACTTAAGTTCTTTGGCTACTTCTTCTGCTGAAGCAGCATAAGGAGGTTTGCCCTATTTTTTAAAAAAAGAAGAAAATTACTGAAGAACCACCACTACGTATTTACAATCGGTTACAACGACACTATTAATCAGCAGCATGCAGTGCACAGAAGTTTGACAAGTGAATACCGAGTTATCACGTACTGCTGAAATAAGAAGTGGCAGACAAATACAGCGCAGATGAGAAAGAATTTCCAGTGTTTCTGAGTGTGTTCTAGCCACGCCTTTTGATGCTCCTGTGGTAGTTTCAGCACCCTAACTTGGATGCTTCGGTTATTTCACAATGCGAGAGTTACTTCGACTTTTGGAAACACCAAAACTGAGAATCAGTATACAGCTTAACTCTGCTTCTTGGTTCACACGCATTATAATTTAATGATATGCTTGCATGTTATCCAAATACAAACCAAAATTGTTTTCAGACAGTTTTTAAAGAAGTGCCAAAGTTCCATGCAAGAGTAGCTATACTACTCTATATGCTTCTGGTATTAGGAAGGTGACTTCATAGGAAAAGCATATAGTAGAGTCTTACAAGACTGAGCATAGCAATAAAAAAGCAGATTTTTGCAGTATTAGAACATATATTTAGTGTTTAAGTATCTGCAATGATGACTCTTAGCGTTCCAGAAACGTAATAGGCTTTAAACAAGAAAAAGTAGGCTGGGTTGCTAAGAAGCAATGTTATCTGTCACGCTGCTAACAATGTCAAATATTAAGGAATTACTGAAGGTATGAACATCTTACACACCTCAAACAACAGCAAACAGTTTCACAGTGTAATAACCTTCATTTTTACACACTAGAAACAGCATAGTTAGTACTATTCTAAATTGCTGAAAGATTCTGCAGGTGAGTAAGAACTGTTGTTCTCTAGCTTCGGGATCACAAACCTTGTTATTAAAAAAAAAATCACCAATTCTGAAGTGATGTTGCACAGGTCTGTGACTGGCATAAGAGGACAGTGAGTATTTATCACTTGTGTAGAAATATGCTTCTTTACAGGACTTACAAAGTGTTAAGCTTTAGATTAAACACATGCTTTTGTTTCTTTCCAGATCAAGAGTGAAAGGTCTCCTCTTGTGAAAAAAACAGGTATGTCTTATGTTTGATAAAGACAAACTGTTTACTTCACTCAGATACTCCAAACTTTCTTCATATTGCCTCATAGTGAGTATCAATAAAGACGCTGCAGGGAGGATCTCACTCGGTATCAATACACGTCTGAATCTGGCCCTGCTCAGGCGCTCTTTCCTTAACTGCCCCAGTCTGTGAGACAGGGAAGTGAACTACTGCCAGTTAGTCTCAACTGGGTATGAAAATCTCCTTGTTATGCAGTAAGTTTCCCAAGTTCTCCCTGCCACATGCATTTTAATTCACCTTTTTTCTTCTCCTGTAAAGAGAACATATACTCAACAGTGACTTGGTGACCGTAACGTCCAGTGACCTCAGGACCAAACAGTCCAGACAAAATGTCATTTATCTTTCTTCTCCCTATCACAGGCACAATTTTAGACTCAGATCCTTGTGATCACAAGTATTTACTATCTGAGTGACAATTCATTAATGAAAATGTGAGTACCCAAACTTGCTGACTGACTGTCGAGACCATTTACCACCCTATTTCAGGTACTATCTGATTTACGCTTACACATTTGAACCTTTATTAAGTCCAGAATATTTGGAAGCTCCTTTTCCAGGTTTCCTTTATTTCATATGTTAAGGTACTTGGAAATTAGATACTATATAGTTAACATAGTGGTTTCTCTTCTGTTTGAAGTGAAAGATGTAAAGCTTCAAACGCATGGGTACATTCGTAGACGTATATAATCTATGTACACAGAAATTTAACAAGGAAGAGAAGTATTCGAGCTTTTACACCTTGAACACAGCAAGTTGTACTTGAATTTAATAGCTGCTTCATCATCAGCTGAAGAACTTTCATTCTCTTACTGTCAGATACCTGCAGACACCTCCCTAGTCTTATCTGCTCATGTCTCCAAGACAAATTGCACATCCGTATGATATATTTATTGTGAAAGTTTCCCAACTATTTACTACCCACTCATTCATTACCATTGGGACTGGCATCAACATTCAGAACCACATAGCAGCAAGAACAATGGAAAAGGGAGGAAAACAGAACTCTGAAACCATTGGTATTTAATACGAACTAGGAGTTTGTGTCAGCTAAAGGATCCACAGACTCTTCACGCGCTGTCATCGAAATCAAGCTGTGTGCTCACAGAGGCAAAGGCTCCTCTTATTTCTTAAAAGTTGAGAGTATGTTCTTACATTTGGAGCCATGCAGCAGCAAAGATTCTTTAACTGCTACTAATTTTTCTTCATGAGGTTGGACTGTGGTCCCAGAAAAGAAACTGGGAAAGTGTGGGGGCAGGAACAAAAGCCTAATTTGTTTGAGCTTTGTGTTTCTCCCTTTTTCCTCAGTTTTCTTCTAATCCCACAGCTGGTTAAACCTGCGTAGGCACAGCCTTCATATCAAAATGTACTTTTCCACATCTGTCTTTAGAACCAAAGTTTGCTTATAACTGAGATGGAACTCTAGCCTGTCACCCATCCCTGGCTACGCAGCTGACAGCTTTAACGTATAGGCAAGATCACTGTTAACACCATTATCTTTTAAAGTTGTGCTTGTCAGTATTAGCTGGTCTAGAGTCTGTACCACACCAGCCTGTAAACTAGAGCAGTCGGAAGTCAGGCACATGGCTTTATTACCTGAATTGCTCCCTGGCTTTTATAACCTCTCCCATAGTACCTTCCGCCTCTTCCAAAAGTTCTTATCACTGGAGTGGAAATAACTCCTCTAGGACGCCTGGAAGTTTTGAGGAAAAGGAAGAAAGAAAAATACGTATCAGCTTTGTTTAAAACTACTGTAGATTTCTTTTGCTGAATTTTTTTTCCCTAGCTTTACTGTCAATGCACTAATGTTTACATTTCTTTAAAGAAGTAATACGAGTAATTCAGAATTACAGGGTTCTGCTGCTTGCAGGTGTATGAAACCTAACAAATATTTTGGTTTTGTGGCACTAAAATCACTATTTCTGTATTTCACTTCTAAAGAAACAACAAATGAGTACTTTCAAGCTTTGCAGAAACATTTTCAGTGTCAAATTATCCTTATAGAGCTTTAAAAACAGTTCAAAATACTTCCACCTTAAAAAAAAAAAGCAATTTGAACCATTTATAAGACTGTTTTTCCCATTTAATAACACTTCCCACATATAAACTAGACAGAAGAAATCAGATAAAAAATGAAAGCAAACTACAAAATTGCTTCAGTTTTGATGGGAGAATACAAAGTTATCTAAAAACCTAAGGGGAAAGAGGAGGCTTCAGCTGCATCTGACATGTAGCAATTTATCAAGTTCGAATGCTTTCAAATGGAGGCTTCCAACCAGGACACATCAGGTGGTGGCTTTTTGATTTGATTCAATAAAGATTAGATTAGATTAGATCAGAATAAACTCTTGCTCAGCTAAAACTATTTTAATGCCATCATTGCAGAAACTCAGCTCCCTTATCATTATGTCGACTACTTCTCACCTAAAAATTTCTTTTCTTCTCTCCTAGAAGTACACGATTGCCCCACTTTTCTCCCTAATCCACTGCTTGATACCAGGAGGTCCCAGCACAAAGACTGATCCTTCTGAAGGTGGGGCAGAGCAGCCAGGTGCTGCTCAGGTCCTGGCCTGCACCCAGCCTGGTTTCTAAGGTGTGTGGGCTGCAATTGCCCAGTTCGCTCTCCTGGCAACAAATGACGGTCACAATTCAACCATATCTCATTTTGCATCTACCTGGCAATTCCCACATGCCAGCAAGGTCTCTGTGAGCTGTGCAAAAAACCACCTGCAGAGGAGGTAAAGCTTTTCCGTAGCGCTCCAACCTCCTCTCCTGCTGTGCTCCAAAAACGAAGTTACGTTGAATGGGCTCAGTGGAGAAACACTGACCTGTGCCATGAGCGTCTTTTCACACACTGCAAATTTCCACACTGAGCAGCGAGAAATTAAATACTAGGATTTAAAAGCAACAGCAAAGAACAGGAAGGAAAGAGCTGCATTTTACAGTTGAGCAGCTCTCACTGCAATCTTTCCAAAGACTTCAACATGGTTTACCTAACCCTTTTGCTGTTTTTATTCACAAGGTGAAACTGTGTCCTTCGGGGAGCTGAGTAAGATTTTTCCTACTCAGAAAAATCACACTAAATATACTGATAGACCGAAACCAATAAAAAGCAGCTGGTATAATTTTACACAGCAAAACCAGCATCCAAGTTCAGTGTTGCACTGAGGCATGAGACAATGGTGTAAACAAGCCTGACGTGTTCCCCTCTGCTGAAACTGATAAAAAATGAAACCCAAGCGTGCAGCACTAGGGGACAAATTGCTGACAATGTACTGAGCAGTTTCCTAGCAGTGTTCTTCAGTAGGAAACAGCATTTGCCGACAAGGACCCCAATCTTAAAATGCCCATCTTCAGACAGAACAGTAACACCAGCTTGTTTTCCTACTAGGTTTTAGTTTTAGTATCAAATGACACAACAAACAGATAGGCTGTCTGCAGTAGTTTCTCCCCTCATTGACTAATTCTAGTAACTCTATGTGTAAAGAATTTAACATCAATTACTATTTGATGGAGACAGGACGATCTGGCACAGACAGATTTCCTGTCTTTTTACGGTGACAACTTGCACCCAAACATAACAGCCCCATGATAGTACCTCTGACAAAGAGGAAATGTCAGATATATTATCTCCTAACTCAAAAACTACTATTGAAGAATAGTATTTCTCTGTCGTAAAGGTACTTACAGCAGCAGTAACACCCTATTGGTGATTTGACCATTTCCCAGATAAGGAGGGCTCTCAGCTTAGAACCTGCCAGTGTTAGTTCTTGCTACGAATGTTTTGCATAAATTCATGTATTTGCTTCCTCAGGAAATGGAGGAACTGCTCTTCTGTGCAGGAAGTCAATGGCACGTAGAAAAGTGTAAGTATATAAATGTAAGCCAGACCTGAGCCTGAAGATGTCTCCAGCTCATCACTCAGGGTGCCTCAGTCAGACAGCAGTCTGAGTATGACTCTGCACATTACCCAGACACGTACGTGCGTGTGCAGTACTGCAGTCGGGCATTTAACTGAGGTAACAAGCTCTGCGTAAGCCTCTACTTCTGTTCTTGGATCCTCATGAAAAATAGAAACTATGAACACACACTAACCTCATTTAAATGGTGAAAAGTGTCATTTTGTCCATGGAAACTGAGGAGCAAGATTAAAATACCCAAAGGAGCTTACTGCCTAGTCACACACCTCAGCTCATTTCCCTGGTCTCCAGCTGCCACTCTGGATGAGCAAAAGTGTACTATGGACCTCACCAGCCTGCCCAGTTATCTGAAGCATCTGAAACAATACTAAATAACTTAAGTTTTGGCAACTGAATCTCATCTGAGAGAACAAAATGATCCTACCTAGATTTGCTCCCCTCAAGTGTCAGCTCTGCTCTTACACCAAATGCTGTTTTCTGCTGCTGAACTTCATCTTTGTTTCTGCTGTTCTTGCCTCTCCCTGTTCCCACACCAGCAGCTCTCGCTTCTCTCCGTGCTCCCATTCTCCCCGGGCTTCAGATCCAACCATTTTCCTCACTCAATTCAACAACACAGGTATTCCAACAGCTCTTGCTGACTTTAGCAGTATGCTTTATAGTGAGCATTTGATTAAATTAATGCATAGAGAGGAATTCCTGCAGTTCAGACTTCCTCTTTCAGACTGCTGCTTCCTAGCTCAAGATGCCATAAATATACCTACTTCATTCACTTCATATAAGCTAAAGACAGACATTATATATAAATGGCATTACTTTGGGATTGTCTCCTGTAACAGAAACAATCTTAATAAAAGAACATAAGAGAGCTTTGTAAGGCACTGAACAATTAAGTCTATGGTAAAAATATTACCTTAGAAGTAAAGGACTAGATATTTTTGTAACAAAGTATTTCTTTTTAAGAAATGTTGTGCACCTGGAATTTCAGCTGTAGTGTAATGAAGTCAAAGAGCTGAAGAAATTAATATTCTTTTAAGCACATCTCCCATCACGACTGTAGCAGAGAGCTATTAAACCTAGAAATGTCCTTCAGGTGTTTTCTGCTTCACAGAAGAACTGCATCATGAAATTATTAAAAATTTTATCATACTACTTAATAAATGTTCTACCATTACAAAGAAAGTAATCTAGTGCTATAATAGTTTTGATCAGGTGTAGTGTGTTTATTGATTTCATGTAAGAGAAAGCCCCCAAGTCATTTCCTCATGCAAAACAATCCCATGCGTGTGTATCTATCTCTACGTATCTATCAGATTTAGAGTATGAATTTTGTTTGCACATAAAAATTATTACACCAGTCTGATTAAAAACATGTTAAAATGAATGTAAATGCTTTTTTTGAATACTCAGTAGGTATAATTTACCTAATGTGTTCTAAAAGGTGTTTTATGCAATGTCTAATGCATTTTCCCTGTTTTACTCCCTTCCCCCCAGCCCCCATCACTAAATTACATATGAAACTGCACTTACCCTCTCGCTGGTCCTCCCACAGAAACAACCTGCAGAGGAAATGGTCCTCTACCCCCTCGTCCACGTCTGCTTCCAGCCCAGTGGCCGACTACAGTGCCGGCAATTTCAAGTTTCCCTCCCTGAGAAGGAATAGGTTGGACTCCTGCACATAAAAGCAAAATCAAACCTTGATCTTCACGATCATAACGCTGAAGGTTAACGAACGAATGGAAAACTGGTATGCCCAGATTTTATCAAATCTGTAGTTTCCTGTTTTGATCCTGGGAGATTATTTCTCATTCTGCGGTCTTTCAGAAGTATCGTAACTCCCAAGAGTCCTTCCTTCCTTTTTAAAAAACAGATATGAATTCTGAAAAAAAAAATGCTCTTACATACTGAGTACTTCAATCTCAGTCATTAAAAATATACTTTGGATAAGCATTAAGAAACTGAAGTGACATTTTACAAGCTACCTGAAGATTCCTTTTCTCCTGCAATCTTAGTTGGTTTTGAAGGTTTAAATGGACTTTTTAGTGAAGACCAAAAATCAGCATAAGACACACAGATAATAATTGCTATAAACAAGTTCTTAGACAGAATTATCTGCACTAACACTAAGCTGTTATAAAAACCTAGCATTTAAACTGATCAGGGTGTAAAAGGTAGGTTTGTCTGAAATATGAATGTATCTTTTATTCAAGATGCTCTTATCTTTATACCTGCGTTTTGCCCTTAGAAAATCAACTCTGGGGCATAACATGTACTTCAAGAAATCTAGGAAAGTGCAACCGAGCCAGATGTTACTGGTAAGACCACCAACACTGAAATGGTTACAAAACAGAGCATTTATGCAGCCGCGATTAGTCCTCAAATGTTAATATTCTAGGAACTAAACTCCTGATTAAGTTCAAAAAGGTTCACATTTCCCTGTACAAGTCTTTCAGCACATTGTTTGCAGGGGCGAAGTTATTCGCACAACGAAGCGTTAGAGGTGTGTTTGCTCTCAGGATAAAAGCTCAGAGGGCAGAAAGAACAGCCCAATATATGGGAAAATTTTACCCTGAACAGGGGATTAGAATTAACAAGTTCCATTGCCCCACCTCATACAGGAGACAAGCAGCGGGCACACAGGAAGGTAGGTAACCTCGTGCCTGTGTCCGCGCTGACACTGACGACAGCCAAGAAGGGGTTAGCAGGCCAGTCATTTCTACGCTCGGTTGGTTTCGCAAAAAGCTCAACTGCCCCCGAATTTTAGAAAATAACTGTTAATACAGTCAAGCAAAGTTCAGCTGATTACAGATTCCACCCTCGAATTTCAAAGCTCAGGAGACAGATGGTCTTGTTAGGTTTTACAGCTATTCTGTGTTTGGAGGAGGGTTTCTAGGCGTGAGAGAGGCTGGCGCCAACGGAGGTTGCGGCGGGGACCTGGGGAAAGTGCCTGGGAGAGCAGAGCGGACAGCAGCCTGGGCAGGCTCTAGAGAGGGAGAGCTCAGACAGTTAGGGGGAAAGGAAGACTGGCAGTCAGTAGGAAAGCCTCAGACCAAACCGTAAAGTGAAGGAAGCTGTTGCCAGAAGCTCTAAGAAAAGGGTTTTGGGTATAATTACCGCCCTGAAACTTGCTAGTCCTGTTGTTGTCATTGCCAGAGAAGGCTCCGGAGTGTCCTGCCGCTGCTGCCACCCGGAAGGCCCGGTAAGCGCCTGTGGCTACTGTTTCCCCATAAGGGCCTCCGAAGCCATAGACTCCTGTTAGACCCAGGGTAAAGAAAGACAGGGGAAAAGCTGTGAGGGGGCCAGGCATCTGTGAAGGCCTCTAGCAGAGACACCGCTGCCTCCTTCCACCCTTCTGGAGCCAGCAGGGAGGGCTGTGCTCCTGCAGGTGATGCTGCATGGGAGCTAGCCACCACCGCCAAGGAAGCCCTGGCCAAAGATGTTCTGCTGCCTTAGCGAGCATGAGGTCTCTTATCCAAGTAACAGGCCTTGAACTTGCGTTTGGAACACTCATCCTGACTTCTACAGCCTAATGAGCATTGTAAGGGTTTGCAATTACTTTTTTGGCAATGAGCTCTGATGGCTACAGTTATGGCACCTCAGGAACATCTTACTCCCAGTGTCCAGTATGGGCCTCAGTACCCGAGAGATGGTGAGACAGGGAATAATTTTAGAAACAGTCTGAAATGGTTGTATCGGTATTTACACTCAAGGGTGCCAAGGGTTAAGTGACTGTGGCAAAACGTACAGGGGTGCGGAGGAGGAAAGGTTTTCCTCAAACCTGACAGTTAAACTGTGTCTATTAATTTAGGCATTCTGACTATTTACAAATATAAATCTTTTGAGGCAATGTACAGTGTGAATAAGAGCCTCTTCATATCATCCAGTGTCATTTCATACAACAGTGGTAAAAATATTTTGATCTCGCATCATTACTAAAATCCTGATGGAAATACAGTGCAATACAACACATTCCATATTGCTAGACTAAGGCTAATAAAAGTAACAAAATACAGCGACCGGCATATGCCAACACATGCCAACCACTTCCTTTTATGTATATTTTCTATGAAATTGAACAGGAAAACCTGTTTGCAGTTTTGGGAATGCGGAAGACAAGGTAACCAACGTATTTTGCACCACTGTCCCATCACTTACCAGCAAAGCCTCTCCCCCTGCCCTGAGGTGGTGGGACTGGCCCAAAGTGTCGAGGATACATAGAAGCTGGATAGAAAGGCATGGCAGGTGGAGGTGGGAAAGGGAGAGGATGATTCTGCCTGGAGAAATTTAATCCTTCTAGGATGCTCTGACGCATCTTTTCAACCTTGGCTGCCTGCTCAGCCTGTGAATAAAGAGAATGTAGCAAAGACATATTAAAATTCCGATTTCAATTGTATAAAGCTACATTTACAAAACAAATTCAAAGAAGAAAGCAAAATAATAGAAGAGTAGATAACTACTGCAAATAGCCTCCATAAAGCTAGCTAGAAAATTACAGTAATCTGTCTTGCCTACCTACTAATAGTTCAATGATACCTGAATTGTTCACAAGAAGATCTTTATGTATCAGTAGAGAGACTGGAGTCTAAATACTGAGACAGTTTAGAAGTCCGCAACACAGAAACACTTCACAAGTTCAAAAGGGTTTTCCAGAAAGGAACTGAGAAAACCTGTGTCTGTAGTCTCCTGAACACTTAATGCAGTCTTCAACCTTAAACAGAATAATCATCGTAAACCCAACTGCAAAACAAAGTCTCTGTAAACAGGCAAAAGGACGCCTAGAGGCTACAGGCCTGAGAGGGACCACAGCCATCAGCAACCTGTCATGTGTGATCACTGTCCCTTGGGTCAGAAATAAGAGGTGAGCTGCTTGGTTAAGATTTCATACCTCCCCAAAAGATTTTTAAAAAAAGTTCTGCTCATTCAGTAAACTGTTGATTTTTATCAGATTATTTAACTGTAACACCATTAAAAGCTTTCCATAATTTGGATACTAGAAAAAACTAAATGATTTTTTTATAAGATGCCTGTAAGAAACGTGAGAAGATTTTGAGCTTAAGGACTGTAAGAATGACTTCACATTCTGAATGACTGTAAAGTAACTTAGAAATGAAAATTTCCTTTCATGATAAAACCATTGCAGCTCAGCCCTTTACGGCAGTTGTGCTAGCTTATTCCAGAAAGACAGCACTTGGACAAATGAGGGGAAAGAGCTTTCAACTCAGCTGCTTCTTACATCACAACTGCATTCAAATTTCGGTTTCCAGAGAGAAAAAAAAAGAAATTAAAATTTACGCCAGTTTACTTCTTCAATTTCTACCAAAATGCCATCTAATCATCAACAGGAGGCCGGGGAGTAAACAGAGCTGGAAAATACTATTAGCCATTCCCTTGTATTTCTTTTTTGAAAGCAGAAAGATACATGAAGTAAACAACTGGTAAACGAATCACATCAATTTCTGAAACTCTGGCACACTCGACACTCTTGTCACACTTCTGAACCTACACACCTGACCATCACAGAGGTCAATGAGCGGAACTTTCTCCCGGCTTGCTTTGATGAGCTTGGTCTGGAATAATTTTCCATCAAAGTACATCCACGGACAGCAGTGCTCCCATGGAATTGGCTGTCCACAAGCGTCATTTGCGAAAAGTGCCATATCAACACCACTCATAAATAAAGCAGACAGCTGAATTCCTCGGGGATCAAGATTCTCAATCTGTTTTAAAAAAAAATATTTTGTAACTTTAGTAAGGTAATAAATCAACCCCCTCGATGTTAGTAATCATTATTAGTCTAATTGATTTCTAGTTTATTAATAATAACTATTTTGAATATGTTAATTTTTTAATTCATTACCAAGAAGCCAGTAAAAAGTTTTAAATAAAACACTCATCTTTAATTTCTAGCCTGTGGTGTCTAACACACTTTAGCTGTGTTAAGATCACTGACAAATACGCAATACATTTTTTCAAACAACGCTAAAGTATTCAAAGCTTTAAAGACACTTATAGGAAACTAGTAGAAGAAGATTTAATTTAAAATTTAAATCTAATTTAAAATTTTTTTTCAAATAATCTTGGGCTTCTGAGATATTTTACGGGAAGTTTCAGGAATCAGCTCAATGTTAGCATTCCATTTTTCTTTCCGTGTATCCCATTTCCCATCCAACTCCCTTATAAGGGATTTCCTATTAGCTTGATTCAAGATTTTGCTGTTAGAATGCATCTCTTATTAATGAAGTAATGTTTATGAATAAAACAGCTTTATTTGGGATGCAGGACAGAAACATAAAAGTAGAATTAAATAGGGAATAATAGCTGGTAGTTGAAGCAAAAAGGATTTGCTTGCAGCAAGTATATTTTTAGCTTTGGCATAAGAAAATATCACTACCAGTGTTCTCTAAAATACTTCTGAAAATATCAGCCCTTTCTTGGGAACATTTGCAAGACCTTGGTATTAAATTTTAAAATTAAGCTACGTTACCTTCCTTATGCATAAGCAACCTTTAAGATCCAAAAGACTATCCAGATTGTTTTGCAGATATGCAGCTGGGTTCAAACTCAGCTGCTCTTTCTGACTTCAAGAAAAAGAGAAGCAGCTGCTTCATATGGAGACAGTAACAACCTTGCATGAAATATTGCATCTTTCAGTTAACCAACAGATGTTATGGAAACAAAAGTATTGTGTGTGGTTTATCACTTGCCTTGTCTCTGCCTTTCATTTTGTGTTGAAACAGAAAAAATATTTTCTCTAGGGATTCTGTTGTTAGATCTCTAAGGCCAGCAATTTTCACAGTGAGGTTTCCTCCTCTTTGCATCAAACCTTACAATAGAGGCAAGACCTTGGTAACTTACAGATACCTTTGCCAAAATCTCTACCCCAGATGCTCTTTGTTGATTGTGTCGTGTTTTCAAAATGGACAGTGAACATCAAGCGGCTGCTACACCGCTGTTCTCTGACACATCCAGCCTCGCCTACAACCTTGTCATTTGAATCTCCCCTGAG
>WEIS01110055.1:0-10018 GCA_013389965.1 Todus mexicanus | reverse complement strand
CTTCCACACCATCCCCCATCTCTTTCCAGTGGTTTAAAGTTTGGCACAGCAATGTGGAGCAGCACAGCTGAAGATCTTATCTATCTGCAGGGGGGATAAAGGGGTGGTCGTAGCTGCCCTGCAGGAGGAGGGGGAGGTTGCCAAAACCTGCTACCTGAAGAAGGAAGGAAGACAAGGGTATTTTAGGTCATGTTTCTTCAGGGTGCCTCCATTCACTAAAACCTTGTTAAAATGGAGCCTGTCAGACACTGCTCCCAGGGAAGGCTGCAGGCTTGCTAGCAATGAGGCAGCGAGCCAAGCCATCCAGGGAGAGGGAGGAAACTGGGATGAGGGCAGAGCTGGGCAGAGGTGGGACAGAGGGAGGATGAAGAGAGCAGTGAGACACAGGGGAAGGGTAGAAGACAAGTGTGGGTGGAGGAGCACTTACTGAGGGTCAGGTCTGGTAAAGGCCTTCAGAAATGCAAAAGATTTTCATCTAGAAAGTGAACAAAGCCAGAGGTGTTAGTGTGGGAGGGGAGGGATGCTCATAGGGATGAATGAAGCAGGCGTCTGTGAACCAGTCAGCAGGTGAGTGCTGAGCTGAAGAGGAAGGAGGATTAGCAGCAGGGTATAGAGAGACATGAAGGGGCTAAGAAGCAGGTGGTTTGAGGAGATACCTTCTGCTCTGGTGGCTTGCAATACCAGGGCAAGTTTTAAAGCTGTCCAAAACACACACTGAGCCTTGGCTTGTTTTGCTGGAAATAGAAAATGGGCTGCAAAGATAAGTCAGCTTCAGCACCCCCACCTCCCTGTCTTCTTATGCCAGCAGTCTTGGCAGATGTGCATCTTAGGGGCTGTCATACCTGTGTGGCCTCAAAAGAGCCATGAGCTAGTGCAACAAGGATACTTCTGGTCTTGTTTAGTGCAGCTGAAGGTACTTAGCACAGCCTTGTTGCAGCCCTCACTCCGTTTCTTGAGCAAAGACCAGTTTTGTGGGGTTTAGTCACCTATGGAGAGCACTGGTAAGAAACTCTTTTGCAGGAGGGAGGAGTGACCAGTCTCACAGTGATGCCCCTGCCATCAAATCCTTCATTTCACATACCCAGTTAGAGGGCAGGGCAGCTCACACTGGCCTCTTTCTGCACAGCCTCATGCATCTTATACCTGCACAACCTGGGACTAAGGCAACTTCAAAAATTTCCAGAGCCCCATCTCTTACATGTGCCTCTTACATATAAAAACACTGCAGCTCTCAGCCCCACCAGCCTCAAATCCTGCCTGGGTGACCCTGGAGCTGCAAACACCTCCCCACCTCCCAGCAGGGCAGTGCAGGTTCTGCCTGGGAGGACACTGTAGTTGTGTCGGCCACAGCAAGAGGCATACTGCAGGAGGGAAGGAAGTGCTGGGGGGTGTTGCCAGTCCACCCCTGCTCAAAAAATCCCAGCTCTCATCCCCTGCAGCCAAGCTACCCCGTGCCCTTGCCAAGCCTGGCACTGCTGGAGCGGGGCAAGCAGCCAGAGCAGAGCAGGGGGCAGTTAGCTCAGAAAAGACGCTGGGTTTTTTGTTGTTGTTTTCAAAAGCAGTGAGGCAAATAATTTTTTAAAAGGTACTTGAGTTCTTTACATCAGTGGGGCCCTGTGATGCTAGGGATCCCTGACTAAATTATCTTAAAAACAGAAGAATTTGTGCTGTGTTTTTCTTGGAATTCCAAAAGGCTTTGTTAACGAAAAGCAGAGGAAGAATGATGCAGAAGGGTAAGTGTCTCTTCGCTTGAAGAGCTGAATAGTCAGGGCATGAAACAGTAAGATCCATGTGGCTCTTATGCCTCACAGCTGTTCCAGATACTCTGATGGCAGAGCTGTGTGGTCACTGCCATCACACACACTGTAGAAATATTCATTAAAACCCCATATATTTAGTATCAGTTGCATATTATTTCAGGCAATGCTTTGCCATCAGGCCACCCTGCAAGTCATGGCATGGGTTGTTTGCTGCTCTTTCTCCCTGTTTTCTTCCCTTCTCCCCTGACCATTGCAGACCCTAAAGCCTGGCAAGAAGACACCACACATATCGCATGTGCTACTGGCAACACATGTGAGACAGCTGCAATGGCAGGAGTTGTCAAACACACACAGCTAATCTCTTTCCTTAGGGCAAGCCCGCTCTCCTCATCTGACACCAGGAGCTGGGGATGGTCCTGTGAACCTGCCGTGGGGTGGCTGGGAGAATGCAATCATTCATCTTTTACTCCCCTCATTCCCTGGCATCTCCTCCAGCAGGTCTGGTGAGAGCCAGCCCTGGCAACTGGGTTTGCTGTAGGGTTGCCCTTTAGGGCAAGATGCACTTGGGCATGGGGATCCCATTGCTTTTCACAAAGGCTGGGGTTTGTTCCACCAGGTTGCATCCGCATCTGCAGCAGGATCTGTGCAACACAGCTCATCTGGTAACCAGTTACCAGAGTTAATAGCACCCTGAGGTAATATTGTCTGTACACAAAGTCTGGTTTCTACTCTAGAAGGCATGTCCTCTAAGAAACATTATCTCAATGGCCTTGCACCCAGTCCCATTGGCCAGCTATTTCATGATAAACCAAAAAATTGTTCAGATCTACCTCTCTGAAGCCCTCACGCTTCTCAGTTCCATCCAAGTTACAAGAGTCTTTGCCAGCTTTTTAGCACAGCTTCTCATTCCCCTACACCCCACAATACTATTTCTTTAGCAGAGACATTTATTAAGTGGAATTAATTAACTAGGTTTGCTGGCTACCTAATCAATTATCTTGGTATAAATTGAGTACTGATGGAAGAATGTTGATCTGTTGCTCCCCCTGCTTTCCTTACATAGAGATTAAAAATAGATGAATGCCCAGTTGGAGAAATTGAGATGGGATCATATTCCTTCTGAACACAGAGTTTTGTCAGCCTCAGAAAATGGGGTGAATGTTACTGGGATTTCATTTCGATAACGCATTGGGAAATTTAATGTCAAAACTATCCTGATTTAGAACGAAAGAAAATGAAAATGTTTCATTCTTAAGCAACTTTTTGTTTAGACACTTAAAGAATGGCAAAGCCAAGGCCAAAAATCTGAGCGAAATGTTTTAATTGTATTAAACCAAAAATATTTACAATGAACAGCTTTTGTTTATTCGTTTGTTTGTTTGTTAACTTTCCTCTATGGAGCAGCTTAATAACTTGGTGTTTCTCTGGAAGATTTCTCCCCACCCCTCTACTCCAGTAGTGTTTTTTCACCTCTACCTTGATCCTGCCAGTGTTTTTCCAGCTCTGGTATTCAGCAAAGTATGCCCCAACTAATGACCCAACAGATGACTGGCACCATACAACGCTGGTCCGCAACTAAGCTGGAGAAAACCCTCTGGGTTTTTTTAAGAAATCCTCTGTTTTTTCCTTAGGATGTACTGCTTTTATGAAGGTGTATCCACTTCATTAGCAACCAAATTTTTCCTTTAGTTGGCGTGGTGCCCCATGCCTCCTAAATGACTGATTTGACTACAAATTGCTCAGACTCTGTGATTTATTTTTCATTTCATTTATTGCAGGCATGAATACAGGAACAGGTAAACAGCTGAGCCGTAAAAGTTTCTCTCTAGGCATGTTTTCAACAAAATGCCATCATACATTGTCTGATGATACACGCTGCTATGCAGATGAAAGAAAATGGTGTGAGCAATCTTACTTTAAAGCTGCTACCCACCAAAGCTGCAGCTGCCAAAGAAGCCTTCTCCTCCACTTAGTCTCTTCCCCTCCTTCCTTCTCCATGTCATCTACAGGTTCTTTTACGGCACTTTACAAAACACAGTTGTGAGGCTGATCTTACATGCAATCACAGATCAGCCTCAGTATATTTATTGCAAACTCTTTGAACATCAGGACATTAAAAAAAGAAAAATAGAGGAAAAAAAAGAAACTATATTCCATTGCATAATTACGAGTAGGTTTTTGTAGCCAATGAACCAGAAATGTATTCAGAAAGAAAGAATAAGAAAGAAAAATGAAGCATATTTGTAAACACTTCAAACGAAACGTGATGCTGCCTCCAATGAAACATTTCACTGCATTGCCAGCTCTGTTTCAAATGGGCACGTAGGCATCCTGTTGCAAGAGAGTTGTGAAGCCACAAACTGAAACTTTGGAGGAGTTAATTTTCAAACATTGCAATTTCAGGGTCTAAGTATGTTTGAAAGGTGAAAAATCTGTGCACACTGTGGGATCTGATAGAGACATGTGGGATCTCAAACAACGTTTTTAAAGAAAACCCAGTTATTCCTTTTAAAATCAAATAGTGAAAACAGCTGAGCCACACAAAAACAAAGCACGATTGGTTGGCTTCCATAAGAGACTGCAATATGAGAAAATATTTAACTCCTTGCATAGCTATTTAAATGGCCAATAAATTTTGCTGGAATCACCCAAACATGACAACATTGCATTCTGCCACTTAGAGACTTCATGCTGGAAAGCTGGGATCTGGTGACCGGGTCAGAGCATCAACTTGGTGCACTGCTAAAAGCCAGGGCCACCCCTGGTAGGCTTTGCCAGCGTGGCTATAGCAGGAGGTTTTATCAACCAGCTACTCCCAGGCTGGGCACAACTATAAGGAAGCTTCTGTGCTTATGCCACTGGAAGTCACCCCAGCTGTCTGTTCTTCCCATAAGGGATAAAGGCTGTTCTGACAACAGGGTGTTTCTGGTAGTATATTTACACCTAACGCGTGAGGCTTTTGCTGGCAGAGCTATGTGGATCACAAATTATACCTCAAAGTACCCCTGGATGATGTAGCCGCATCGGCAAGGGTTTGCAATGTAGTCTTAACCAGAGCAACAGAGAGCAGGATTCATCTCGCTTAACTTTAAGCAATATAAAGGTAGACATTTAAGTCAGAGGCACCTCCAGAAGGCAGTTCCTTTGATCTCTCATCAGGCAAGAGTTGAGCATATTATCATTAGGTGAGATGAACCCTTTCCCAGGAGAGCTGAAGGGACAAGCTCCTTTCAGCCATCCTTTCCTGTCACCGGCTCTGGAGACCATGCTTCAGAAGGCTGCTGTTCAAATGTGTTATCTTTACACGTGTCAATGTACATGATAATGAAAGCCTGTGCTGGGCTTCATGCTGCCACAACTACATACGCAAGCTCATTAAAGCTAGCTCAGATACTTCTGCACTATTATATAGACATACCCTCAGGCAGAGTATCCTTTAACACCTGTAAAATTAAAGCCTAGGGGCAAATCTACACTATCTGCCCCCCAGCATATGTTCATGCTGACATTGTCCTGTTTACAGTAGTTTTGGGTAACAGGTGTCCTAACACTGTAATTCCCAACTAGAGGTGAGGCAGGAGTGTTTATTCAGAGGATGTGAAAACTGAAACGCTTAAGCGTGGCTGAAGAAAGTACGTAGTAAGAAAGAACAAGGTGATGACATTCTGCAGTTAAAAATTTAGCCTGGTATCAATAAAACAGTTTTAATAAAGCTCTATCAGACTGCAGAATAGGAAATGGTGGCAGCCAGTAGATAAGACACTAAAACAAGACAAGGCAACGTACTTGGGATTGTTCTGTGGAAAACCTCCCACAGGAACTAAGCAGCCATGCGAGTCTTTCCCTCTTCTCCTGGTGGGAACCAAGGAGGGAGGAATCTCTGCTCTTCCTCAGCTACACCAGAGCATGCCTCAGCTATAAAGACTTGGCCACTGTAAAGTAATCTCGGTTCACGTTTCTCGTTTCTATTTCAGGTGAAGAATTTTTATACAACGGGAGCAAAATGTTGCATGTAAAATAATAAACTAATAGCTTGTTTAGGAGCCAGAACAGCTGATGGGCTAGTCTGAGTCAGGCATTCAGTTTTGGTAAAGGCTTTTGTGTATGTGACCAGACTGCCCTAATGTGACTAATTGAATCTGCTTGCCTCCAAACCTGAAGGCATATTGTGGGGGTTTCCCAAGTCCACTCCATGGCAATCAGCACAACTGAAATGTGTGCTCAGACCTGTTTTCTCTGTTTTTCCTTGACAACAACTTTGTGAAACACACAACTGGAGGTTGCCTAATAGCAGGCAGAAGACCAGACTAAGCTAGAGCCAGTTCTGTGCCATTCTCAACATTATTTTGCTTTCCTCTCCAAACCAGCACATTTAATTACAATTTTCTTTTATTTGTTCTTCACAATGCTCAGTTTTACCTGGGTGCAGACAAGATGTGCTGCTGCTTCTCCCTTCCCCGGGGCCTTCTGGGAAGCAGTAAGAAAAGAGTTAGAGGACGCGGAAGATGCAGCCTTTTGTCTCTGTTGCATTTTCCCTTCCTTTCAGATTTCTTCCCAGGGATTTAATGTTACTAATCCATTTTTAACAACCTTAGATTCATGGAGTGGTACATTAAAACATAAGGAATGGAAGTGTCCTGGCACTGTTACTAGAGGGCGGACAGTGTGCAAGTTGTATCTAGTTACCCAGCAAAGTCACCCGAGTGCTCTGAAATCTGCAGTCCAGGTGTGTTTCTATGGCTCCTTGTGCCCACTGCTCGTGCCGAGCTACTTCATTACATTTTGGATTGTGAGTTTCTAGCTAACAGTTGTGCTGTTTATTTTGTCCCGTCTTATGGAAAGAAGAAAGGTTTGGGTTTGGTGGATTTAACTGGGGACTCTACTGCTAATTTCTCGTCCCAGTAAATATAAAATAGACAAGTCATTTTATACCTCCACATTGCAATCCACGCTCTTGAGATGCTCTCAAGAATTCTCATTTCAGAAGAAGAGCACAAGCTAACTTTGAAGGAAACCCAGTCTCACAGCAATCACTTCCCAGCCTCCACACAAACGAACTGCTGAAGCTGAGACAAAGCCATCGTAATCAGTATCAAATTAAGGGCAATCTTTTATCTTGATACAAAGAAGAAAACATAGCGTACAGAGTAACAGAAAAATATACATCTTCAGCCATACAAAACGCACAAAAAACTTTCCTGTTGGAAGAGTACCTTGTAGCTGACAGTCAGTTGTTGGTAGCTTTCTAGGCGACCCTGCACTACTGAACAGGGGGAAATGGAGAACTTTGTTTTCCTATGAAATAGTTGGTAGCATTACCTGTATACCATGAACACCTTCCCTGGGGCTGCAGTTCTGCTAGCGCTGGACCACCCACCCCACCCGATGCCTGAGATAGCTCTACTGAACGTAGAGGCTGCTTGCGTGCTGGAGGTGAATGGGACACATAGCCAGGAGAACCCTCCACGGTACTGTTTGCCAGTACACATGTGCTGATTAGTAGAGTGAAAAAATGGGTATAGACACAGCTATGCCATAAACTATCATTGTTGTTACTCTTTAAAGTGATCAATCCACTCATGTGAGTCAGGAAGGTCGTTTATCTACACAGGAAGGAAAAAATCCTCCCTGCACGAGCTACATCCACACCACTAAGGCTCTGCAACTTTCAGTATTGGGGCAGAAGCTGTCTGAGTGTGGGCAAGCCCTAATGCCTAGGCAACCTGGAGAAGGCAAAACTTCTCCCTTAGTTTAAAAAAGTCATTATCAAGCTAGAAAGTCAGTAGGAAATTACTTTAAACAACTGTTTTGTAGGGGTTTTTTATTAATGGAAATACGGTAAGATTTAGTTGAAAGTTTAGGTCAAGATGACAAACTATAGGGAGTGTTGGGTGCGTATACCTGTACGGTAGGGTGTCTTTCCCCCTTGCAGCTATTTATATCTCTGAGTGAAGATAAAGGTTAGGAATTTAATAAGACAGCCGTTTACTTTTCTGTGGAGACTAACAGTCCTGGGGTTAGGATGTAATAATCATTCTTCTGCTTTAAAAATGGTTCTTTAACAAATAGCAGTAGCTCATTGCAATTTTCAGTTGTACAAAATGACATATTTTCTATGTTA
Source organism: Todus mexicanus (assembly GCA_013389965.1). Lineage (NCBI taxonomy): Eukaryota > Metazoa > Chordata > Aves > Coraciiformes > Todidae > Todus > Todus mexicanus. The sequence continues at coordinate 2,137 of WEIS01110055.1, read as the reverse complement.
CTATCAAAATATTCTGCATAACATTAATTTCTGTGCACTTATTAACATATGTACAGAACAGTGTTTCCCAATAGAAATCAGTATGCTCCTTGCTGATCCATTTTGCCCTAGATTTACCAAAACCAAACCTGAAATTAATTGTGTTAATAGTATAAAATCTCAGGAGAGACAAAGGATTGAAGGTTTATTTCCCAGCAGCAAATGAATAAAGGAACTCCTTCAAGTTCAAGTCTAGCTGATACTTAATTCTAACCAACCGTGGTGAATCCAGGCAAGCCAGGAATATCACACATTTTCCCGATGCATTATGTTGAGTACACAGAAGCAGAGGAATGTAAACAGACAGAAGGCACATGAAAGGCCCCAATCCATTCTCCGACGGAAGTGCGAATTTCACAATTCTGTCATCAAGAGTCTTTTCATCATTTTCTCTCTCTCAAGTTCACGCCTCAGAGTCTCAGCACTGTGTAATTAATGCACAAACAGCCAATTATGGGAACAACAATAAGTCTCAAATTTCATTTCAAAATAATTAACATTTTCAAAATACCAAAGGAGGGGAAAAAAGGTCAGACTCAATTGAGTGAAAAGGCTGATAACTGATGTCTGATTCAAAAATAAGTACCGCTTGATATTTCTGAAGATGCAAGAGACAAGAAAAAGGACATTAAAAGACCCACACGGCAAAACAGTTTAGGATTTAATCTCACCCCCATTACAGGCTACTGATTTTAAAGGAAGCTGAGCTAGGACTCTAAAAATGAAACAGCTGCAGTAAATGCCATCACAAAAGACTGGTGTTATGGCCTTCTGCTCCTCAGCATGGTCTAATATTGGGGAACATTTATATAGGCTGAATTTACTACAGTCCTGCACACATCAGGGTGTGGGAAGCAGAGTATGAAGTCCTTGCTCACACACCAAATCACTCCAGAGCCCACAGGTTCTGCAACAAGCAGGACAAGCAGGGATGGTATCACCCACTTGTGCTCCAGACATTCTACAGAAGCTGAGTTCAGCACTACAGCTTCAAAATAACATTTTCACTGGAATTATTAATTTTTAGATGAGTTAACAATGTTGAACAAGTGTGCAGGTGCAATTAAACCAACTACTGCAAAAACGGGAATTGACTCTGACTCCAAAAGTGGAAAAAGCTGATTTATTATCATGCAAAGAAATACTTTTCTCTCCAACATAAGCCCAGGACATTTTGTGCTCCAGAAATATTGAGTATATCACTCATACATTTGTATTTAGCAAATTATCAGCTTGAAAAATTCAGTTTTGTTTTAATTCTAGAATTAGAAGCCATCATACAAAACTGGTAGGATGAAAGATAGGATGAAAGAATGGAAAAGTGAAAGCAGTCTGCCTGTGGAAAAATAGGATGACTAGTTGTTTCTCTGAGAATCTACAAGAAAGACCACTGGAGCTTGACTTACTTTAAAAAAAAAAAAAAAAGGAAAAAGAAAGAAAATCCATGCTTGTTTTTCATTTAGAAGGATAGATATTTCTCAGTCTCAGCTTCTCCCCATGGACATTTAATTTCAAAAAGCAAATTGCGACAGCAATTATTAAAAGAAAACCTTTGCGGTTCAGACAAAATGACTTGTCTGAGAAAAATCTGCATAACCCTTTCCAGCTTTCTCCACAGAAATGGTACACTGCTGTTAATGAAGGTAGGTTTTTTCCTCATAGTAGATATAAGTTAAAGATATTTCTTTACATAGCCCACCTATTCTAAAGTAGGTGTCAAGCAGCAAGTGGAAATCTTTTTGTATTAGAGCAAATGGCCCTTTATGGTAATTACGATAAAAAAAGAGAAATCAAGCTGATTGCTTTAATGAAGAGAGCACCACAGTATTTCTGTGAAAGAACTACACAGTACCTGTCTGCCAGCGAAATCGGTTTATGCGATGTATATATTGTCTGGACCGTTGGAGTTGGTATAGTCTCTGCCAAAGATCTCAGTACAGGTGACGGAGTTACCAGCGTTATCTTAGGAGATGACTGCACCGCACAGCATTGTAATTTGCTGTCTGTAAATTCTGCCTACAAAAAAAATGTGTACAGAAACAGAAAGAACAAAAGCATAGGTTAGCTTCTACTGCTCTTGCCACCTTTCACCACCCAA
>WEIS01110047.1:0-16927 GCA_013389965.1 Todus mexicanus | reverse complement strand
TGGAACTGAAGTCAAATTTCAAGACCCTTCATCAAATCAAAAAGATCTAATTGTTATGTACAAAGACCCATTACACCAAAGCTCTCGGAGCTTTACAAGTACACAAACTTCTGGAAGTTTACTTATCACAGTCCTACATAAAAATATTCTTCTCTAAAGGGACAAACATTTAAAAACTGAAATGTGAAAAGATGCAAGGCTTGGTTTGAAATTGTAGCGAAAATTTGCTCAATGTCGATATGAATGCCTTCAAATTATGTTCTTTATTTCTCACTTCAGACCTACAACAAACTTTACAAGGCTGATATTTTATCTACAGCTGCCATTTTATTCTACAGGAGCATCTATTTACATAAATGTGTGTTTATCAGCAAAATATGGTAGCAAAGTTAAAAAAAATGTATTAATATTAATGCTAGAAATGACTGTGCTATGAGAATTCTCATTGTCGTTGTTTCTGGTAAGACAATGGAAGGAACTTTGAGGGAGAAAACATCAGTATTCATATATACACAGAAAAAACAACATGCCTTCATAAAAATATATGCTTCCAGGGAAAGTTAATAGCTTTTTTTAAAATGGAATTTCAACTAGTGGGTTAATTCAATTCATTACAGCTGAAGCTTAAACATAAACACGCATTTGAACCCTGGAAATAATAATCTGCAGCTTCATTTGCTAACAATTAATGTCCAGTGCATATTGACCTGAGTTTGCAGCTTGAGCAGGTATAAAAGAGTAAAAAAAAATTATATAATTAAAAAAATAAAAGTAATCTGCATGTCTAGACTTTCTGAGCTGCACTATTTGAAAACATCTTGCTTCACCATATGCCCCTGAGTCAGAAAACTGCAGCAGCATGTCTTAACAGATATCATGGATACCAAATGAAGTGTCAAAAATTGTGTTTTACCCTTCAAACAAAATAAAGACACAACCTCTATACTCTCTCTGCATCTACTGATTATTTTCACCTGCATTTCATGCACTGAACATCACAAACTTCTTAATCTCAACAGCTTTCCTGGACAGAGAACTTAACTTCATAAAGTGTATACCCTGTGCTCCATCTCTATCCTAGTCACATGATGCCTGGGAACAAATACCCAGCCCCCAGAGAGATCCTCTGCATGACTCTTAGCCTGCCCAGAGTGTTGCACAGCACTGAAAACTGATGCTTTTTTCTATTGCTCAGAGAAGAACAGCAGCAACCTGCTGTCTATTCTACTTCATCTGGTTTACATCAGGGCTCTAAATTGACATTGAGTTCATAGTCACTGGCTTAGCAAATAAATATTTGCTATTTGCTCTACTTAAAAATGACTAAACTAATAATTAAATTTGTTGCAGTAGAACATAACCCTGAACTCCAGAAAACATCTTACCAGTTGAAAAATAATGCTCAGCACAATATCTGCAACTCCAGGACAACCTCTGGCATCATCTTAGTTTCCTGTCCTATGTTCCATCTCAGGGGGAACTCTCACTTTGGTACAACACACAGAAAGGCAGCAGCAGAGACAGGGACTTGACAAGGGGGCAACTAGTACCAGCAGAAGGGCTTGGCTGCATGTGGGGCAGGTATTTGGGGTATGGATGACTGTGTGCTTCTATCTCTCTGACTACAGAAGCTCAGCAAGACTGAGGAGGAGTTTGGGAAGAGAATTGAAGGAAGGCAAACTGGTCTTTACAAAGAGGATTTGGCTTTTTGATTCTCAATTATTATTGCGAGCTAAATTTCAACTTCTATGAAGATATACTAATAAATATATTTTAAACTAGCTACAATTTTGCAGAGTCGATACTTTACAACCACATATTTCCGAGACGCAAGAAGTCTGCTAGTAGGAAAAAAGGAAGGCAAGAAAACAACGAGGAGCGTGCTTACCATTCCTGTTGGACAGAGGCATCCAGATACGCAGCCATGGCTGATGCATTCTAAATCGTAATTCTGACAAGTCTTGGCACACTCCAACCCTTCAGCTCTTGGATTGTTTGCAGGACAGATAAATCTTTCCATGGGGGGTCTGCATGTTAAACTCCTTTTTACTTTAAAAAATAAATTTACAAAATTTGCAATCAGAACTCAAGTATTTTTAGCATGGTATTTGTCTATAGGATGGAACGATATTTTTATTAGAAGACTAATTTAGGATATAGAATGGAGCAACACCACTACAATACTATGCATGACATCATAAAGGTAACAGTCCCCAGTTCCCATGAAGTGGTTTCAGTTAGAGTATCATAAAAGTGTGTATTCCAAAAGAGAAGGAAAAGGAGCAAAAGGATTTTCCAATAAACTCCAGGTTATTATTTCAAGCAATGCTAGAAATACACCTCTCTGAGGTTTTAAAAGTCTTAATGCACTAGTATCAGGAAAATTATGTCTTAACATTGCAGCAAGAATTTCCTGAGTTGTAAACCTAGAAGTCTTCACCTAAAGGACAGTGAGGGACAACCAGCGACACTACCACTGGTGGTCTACCAGGACCCCCTCTCCCATCACAATCCTGTAAACTCTATCCATATGTCAGTGGGGCACCTCAAACATCCCAGACCACTGACGTCCTATTTTCCAAGGCAGTGACTAGTTCTGCAAGAGAGTTATCAGTCTCCATGTGGTTTTACAGTAAGATGCCTGGTGGTTGGAGGGCACACTCAGTGCCTGGCAGCACTCTTAACCTTCAAGCCACAAAAAGCTTTGTCTGCACCAGAAAGGAGAGCTTACAACCTGCTACTTAGAAGCAAGAGGTATATATCTGGCTAGTTATTGATATCACGTGATCCTCAAATAGCAACTGAGGACCTCAGATCATTGCTAACAGATCCTTTAACCTCTTTAACTGCAGTGGTTAACCATAATTTTGAGAGATGGGACACAATGACCCCTACACTCTTGCATTCAAACATTTTCTTTGTATCCTGTAACAAAAAAAAAAAAAGAGGGGGTTGGAAAAAGACTCACAACAACATCAGCTGCTCAGAAACTGAAAAGGAAAAAAAGAAAGTAAGAAAAGAAAATCAGAAAAAATATTAATTTTTTAAGGCATACTAACTTCTGGCAGATGGCCTCTCATCAGCAAAAACATCTGGCAGGAAGGCACCAGGAGCTCTGTTTGTACTGCAGTGCATGAAACCATTTTCACAATAGCTAAGAAAAACAAATAGAGCTTATATTTAACAAAGTGACATTTAGCTTTCACTCACACTGTTGTTTTCAGACAGGCCCACAAGGAACGTGTCAGAATACCAAAATTACACATCTCATTGGTGCTGATCGGTTGCTCTCCATTCATTGTGCTTATTAACCTTACAGGCAAACCTTCCTTAAGATAGTTGTAGTGATATATCAGCATGGTAACCCATGGAACCCTGCCCCACTAAACCAAATGCATCTGCACAGATATAAATAGATAAGAAGATAATAGTCAGGTCTGCTGTGCAGAGAGGTAAAGGACCACTTAGTGCCTGCAGCTTGTAACGTCTGTGCGAGAGGGGAAAAGGAGAAGACACTGTTCCCAAAACTGGTCTTGTCAGGACACATCAAGTAATTACATTCCTAGTCTCAGTGTATCACTACTCAATTTAACAATTAGAAGCACTTTTTAATATTTCTATCTTTGATAGAGGTAATTAGGTTTTAATGTTTAAGAAATGTATCTCAGTACATTAAAGTGACATTTTAAAAGCCTGCAAATTAGCTATTGTCAGTAATTAAACTCCATTTCAAACTGGCAGGAACTGTTCATCGAGTAGGGCTTAGAACTGTTTTCTAAAGTGGCATTTGAAATTTTATGAACAGAGATGCAACAGCAAAAGTCACCATTTGGTTTTTTGGAGGCAAAATCTTGCCCTCTTTTAAACTGGTTTCAGTGGAGGTAAAGGAAGAGAGGAATTGAACCAGTTAACCACTCAGGCTATCCAAAAATTTTAGTCACAGCATTTAGGGATATGTTATGAACCTTGCACTTACCATATGGTGTAATGATCTGAAAATATGTCCTCTGGCTGGAAGATTTCACCATCATAGTAACAAGAGCAGTGGGATTTTGGTACGCACTGCTCGCGCTCGTCCAGGTAGTGCCCAGGGGGACAGTAGCATCCTTCCACACAGAGTTCATCACAGTCCTCATCTGGGTAGGACAGAGATCGGCAGGTCTGGTTGCACGGCGTCCCACACTGCTGGTACACTTGGCCTTCAGGACAGGTCATTACTGTTGAATGACATGCACATCAGAGAGACTGGCATTTGATCCAAAGCCAATTAAAGGAAAATCTGCCTAAACCAGACTTGGAAGTTGAGAATTAAAACATATTTATACAGTTTACTCATCCATGGAGGTCTGTATTACACTGTCTCTCCTTAACTCTGCAGCAAGAGTGAAGCATAAGGCACTGCTTATGTATAAACAAGCAAAACCTTACTACGTGCATCTCCCAGTAGCTGGGATTGGATTGCAAGCCCTGTGATGGAAATCCATCCATCAAATTTCATTCAGAATTAAAAACATGGGCGTTGTTCAATCTCTCTTACTATTTGGATCTACAAGTTAGAAGCATTATAAACATCATGTACACACATCTCCTTTGCAACATGTTTAGGAACAATTTGATCAAAATAAGTAGAAATGCAGGTTCTTGTCATAAAAAGCAGGTGCTGCAGTAGTTTAAAGCCTCACATCCCAGAAGCTGTCAGCGATTTCTGCGAAAACAGATGCAAAACATGAACTAATTTAGTGAATGTGGAGCCAAACCTTGGGTACTAATGATTTTTGATGATTAACTTATTTTTATGAAGACCTAATTGCGGTATGTGGAGCCATTTTGGCCTCTTTGTTTATAAAACTTCCACTTAGTTTTCCAGTGCTGATTTTAAGGCAACCTCCTCTGCATACATCAGCATCAGCACTAGGTGGCAGTTATGACAACACATTTCAGAGGACAAGAAAATAAGTTAGCATTATTAAGGGCTTTTAATAGGCCTCCTTATAACCAGGATTCACAAAACGTGTTGATTTAGCAATGTTCCAAAGCAAACGGCCCGAGACGCAAGGTGATGAAGTAGCATGTTCAGTGGAGTGAGGAAAGAAGCTGCAAATAAAAGTTGGCACATTTGTATGGGTGCTAAAATAAAAAATCAAGGGGTTACAGAGAAAGCTCTTCCTCATACCATCTCTGCAAAATGACCCAATAACACCTACCCTCTCTTCTGTGAGAGTACACTCCTGGGAACTGTAGCAGCAATGGCAGTAAATTAAAAGCTATAGCAAGGCTACAGCCTTGCAGCCTCTCTCAGCTGCTAGCAGGGCTGAACTAACACTGAGGTTCACAAAGCCAGGCCTGCAAGCTAACCAACATCTTATGCTTACCATCATCTTCTTCCAAAATGAAAAATTTCTTCTATTTACTGAAGAGAGGCATGGTTGCACTAAAATCTCCCCACCTTCTGTTGAGACACCTAAAGTCCCATATATGCAAGTATAAACCCTAACTTGAGGATTCAGACCAGATCCAAAGGCATCTAAGGTGACTTGAAACCTTCTCCAGAGCAAAGACCTCCCAAGTTTGGGACTTGTGTTCAAACTATTTAATGTCCTTTTCACAGTGCAGCTCAAGAAATTTATGTGTGCTCGTCAACACAGTAAACAGAGGAAATACCTCCTAGCTGAAAAATAAATATATGAGACGTTCACTTACAGTTATAGGAGTCTTTGGTAACTATTCACAGAATAATGCTTCTAATTTACATAAACATGATCTTTTACAGTAAATAAAATACTGAACCAGCACAGCCCATGGCTTTTACATTTTAAAAGTAACTTTCATCACTAAAGGCATGTGCAAGCAGGACAACTATGAGGACCTCAGCCAAAACTACAATTTGCCACACAGGAACCTCTGGAAACCAGGAACTGGTATGGCAGATTTCAGGTGGGTACACCAGTTCACTAGAGTTTCAAGACTCAGAAAGGATAGGATAACTGAGTCCAGCATCCTGCCCTACTTTCTAGTAAGTGGTAACACTCTCTGCCCACAGGGGCAACTTGGCAGTGAATCCCTTTCTTAGCTAAAGCTTTGTATCTCATCTTGCCTGAAATATTTCCCGTTTTTCCAGTTATGCTACCTAAAGCCATGTTCACATTCCAAGTCCAAAAACATTGCTCCATCGCCTCCCAGAAATATCTGTTTTTAACAGCAGAAAGGCAAGACAATTGACTTGGGAGGGGCCTGTTGTCTGTACACTTTTTAATACTCTGTCACTAAAAAAACCGAAACCATTTTTGCCAGGTAAAAAAGAGGAACAGGTGAAGTGCAATCATACCTAGGTCAGAGGCTCTAGGTGAAGATGCATCCTGTCAGGAACAAATTTAACAGAACCCTTTCAGTGAAAAAGTTTTCCTAATACACAATTTAAACCTCCTCTGGTGCAAGCTGGGGCCATTTCCCCTTGTCCTGTTACTTGTTATTTGGAAAAAAAGAGTCTGCCCCCCACCTTGCTACAACCTCTTTTCAAGTAGTTGTAGAGAGTGATAAGGTCTTCCTGAGCATCCTCTTCTCCAGACTAAACAACCCCTGTTTCCTCAGCTGCTCCTCATAAAAACTGTGCTCTAGATTCCTCACCAGCTTCACTGCCCTTCTTTGGACGTGCTCCAGCACCTCAATGTCTTTCTTGTAGTGAGGGGTCCAAAACTGAACACAGTGTTTGAGGTGTGGCATCTCCAGTGCCGAGTACAGGGGGACCATCCCTTCCCTAGTCCTGCTGGCCACACTATTCCTGATCCAAGCCAGGATGCTGTTGGCCTTCTTGGCCCCCTGGGCATACTGCTGGCTCATGTTTAGTCAGCTGTCGACCAACAGCCTCAGGTCCTTTTCCACCAGGCAGCTTTCCAGTCACTCTTCTCCAAGCCCAAAGTGTTGCATAGAGATGTTGTGACCCAAGTGTAAGACTCGGCATTTCCTTGTTGAACCCCACACCACTGGCCTCTGCCCATGGATCCAGCCTGTCCAGATCCCTCTGTAGAGCCTCTCTACCTTCAAGTAGATCAACGCTCCTGCCTAACTTGGTGTCATCTGCAAACATGCTGAGGGTGCACACAATCCCATTTGTGATCAGCCACCAACCACATCTAACTCCATTCACTACTGTTCTTCAGACTCGGTCAGCCAACAAGGTTTTTTACCCATTTTTTTACATGCATGGGAATAAGAGAGGCCGTCTTAGTATGGCGTATCTGCTCTTTTTATGCAGCGTGAAGGGATTGGCTCTATTGTTTATTCATGGTGGGCTGCAAGGGTATGAGTCAGCTCATAAACAATCAAATTGCAACCAAAATAATTTCAAAGACATGAGAGATGAACACACTTGTTAGCTTGATATGCAGCAGAAATGCTGTGTTACACTAATGACTTACCTCCCTGCCACTTATCCACTTCAAATCAAGCAAACCAGTTCTGTCAAGTCATTTCCCAAGAAACTCAATCTCTGTTGACCAAGGCAGTAGTGGAGCACGTGTTCAGTGCACTGGGCCATCAGCACAAATTACACAACCTGCACATTCACATCTCAAGCCCATTAAAAGAGGGATTGTTCTCCTTTATGTGACAGGAGATGTCTAGGGCATCAGGGTTATTTAATGGGGGCTGACGGATTTGCAGTCAGGGAAATCGTCACTTTATGAAAGCACAAAGCGCTCTGTAATGCACAGAAAGGAGGAAGCAGCTCTGCACTATTAAAGATTAATTGTGAAAATTGACTTGTTCAATTACAGAAAGAATGATGGTGCATTATCATTGCTCTTTCTTTCAGCCTCCAGACCTGTACATTTTTAAAAGGATTTTTATTACATTACTGTTCCACTCTCTGAACATTTACATAAATTAGGTAAAATATTATGAAACCATGGAGCAGTTTAACATAAACTGGGTTTGCTCTCATTCTCAGTAAATATTCTTCAGCCTGCAGAAGACAGCGATCTTACAGGTACAGACCCTACTAGACGAAAGGCCAGTGATATCTCTTTCTCTCCCTTCCAGTTTCTACACACTCAGTTTATAAATGTTTTTCCCACCTCCTGTTTGGGAAACAGCAGCAGAATAGATCTGGAGGGCTGCCACTCGTACATGCTTTTCCCCCAAAATATTCAGTTGTCTTCTTTACTTAATAACAAAGTTGCTCAGGAAAATGGAAAAACATTCATTTCACAAATAATTATGGGTAAAAGCACGTCTATGTTCCATCAGAATTCTATCGCAAATATCAGTTTCGTGAACAGTTTTTGCATCCTTTCTAGAGCGGAGGAAAGATACACTCTCTCATCATTTGCCATAATAAAAATTTGACACCTTGTAGAAATCATTTCTTTCTACACTTCTCATATGACATTGCCAGGAAATTCCTTCAAGACAAGGAAAACAAGCAGGTTTTAGCAATATTTCACTCACAGCAGAAGTCAGGTTCTCTCCATTGCACCAGGACACTCTTCCTAGCACAGGCTGCTGCATAATTAGCAATAGCAGAGCACAGACAATCCTTGCCATTGGAGCAGGAGCAAACATCAAAGCGACAGTTCTTCACATAGGGAGTGGGACTGACTTCATGGTGACAGGGTTCAAATACAGAAGACATCAGAACTGAGCAGGAGTCCTCAGCATATTTGGCTAGAAAAAGAAAAATTACATGCTTTTGCTGAATCAATCAGTAGCCTTCAAGAAAAGCTAGAAGAGCCACAGTATTTTCTTTTGTTAATAAATAAATATACACCAAAAAACCCAACCCATACAAACACAACACTCAAAAGAATAAATTAGGATCAAGTAAGCATAGATAGCATCATAGCTCATGGGTCATGAGCTCCACTAGAAGAATGTTCCACTAGTAAAAACAAATCAAGGGAAACTAATGCTTTTGTATTGTTACCACAATTTCTGGTGCCGTACTTCCTTTTAGAGGGCCTCCGCTTTCTGCTGCTTTTTATATTTGCCAAATTAAACCTTCTAAGCTGCACTACGCTTACAAATCACCAGTACCTGCTCTGATCTACAGCCATAAAATGTTCTGTGTGCTTTCTCCTCCCAGAAATTGGAGGTTGCTGTAACATCTGGGAAAGGAAACTGCTCTGAGAATTTCTTTACATGACCAATGAAGACAGTAAAGTGGGACAGAGAGAAAGGGAAGAACTGTCTATTGGGTTGCAGTGAAACAAGGGAGACAAGAGATCAGTAAAAGCGTATAAGGTGTAAGGACAGCGGGGTGAAGAACACAGGTGTTTCATCCACTCAGAGGATAAACATAGTATTGCTATCACTCATAAGGGTAATTTCAGTGGTGCAAGTTTGTGCTGTAGCTGTAATCATCTAAGTATAACTGTGGTCCGAAATGAACCTCAGTACAATCCCACATTGCTGATTTTGTTTTCAGTTTTCACAAAACTACATTTTCCTCAGGAAGTCTGCATCAATCAGTGTCTCCTTTTCTTTTTTCTTTTCTTTTTTTTTTTTTTTTTTAAACAGAGATTACAGCCACCCCGATGTGATGTAAGCAACACTAGCTTCTTCTCTTTTTATTTATTTTTAATTGTTATTTTCATGTAAAATGGAAGGTCACACTTTGCTGCACATATTAATTTGGGTTGGAGTTCAGTACCTAAACGAGGATTGAGATTGCAGGGGTCACTGTCTTGTTTTAACAAGTTTTGGCAATCTGCGTTGAGCTTCCAGGAGTTTCCAAAATCTTCCAGAAGAGCTTCCACCATGCCAGAAGGTGTAAGAAAATCATCTCCTTGATTACCATTGTAATTTCCACACAGCCCACACATCCTTTCAGAATAGACTGGAGACAGCTAAGGAACACAACATTAGCCTGGTCATCTTCTAGAACAGGTCACCACTATATAGCAAGATTTTCTAACGAATGAACCATTCACAATTCTCAAATAGGCATTACAATACTACAGACACAATTTCATTGTACTACATTTTAAAACTTCTAACAAAAATGCTAATATTAGTAGCAGCAGGAAAAATTTTGCACAGTACCATGATACTTTCAGATGGTAACTAAAGGTGACTAGGATAAAAATTGCTTACTTTTGTGCCTTGATCAGCACTCCAATTTAGTCTATCCCTATTTTTCCCCTCCATTCATATAAATGATCAGGGCAACAAGCAGGGATTGCATTTTTTTAATATCACAAAATTATTATATTCCAGTAGTAATTTGGAAAAAGATGCTGCACGTGAAACTATTTCATGTTTTAAAAGAAAATTTGAAGATGAAGGAAATTTAAACAGATTGTTTTGTTATAAAACAGAGGCAATGTTGAAGGAGGGTTTTTTCCCTCAACATTAAGGACCATTAATAAAATAAGGAAAGAGACTACTACCTCTAAAGCTACATTACCTCACATTAGAGCTTCTGCCTGCCTAGAGAAACTTATGATGCACTAGAAGTGACATTGCAAACAACCCACACAGCAGATGTGCTTTTCACCCAGACTTATTCTTGCTGCAAATGAAGAGACCCTAAACTTAAAGGTAAATGGGTAATTCTCCTAAGCAACATCTGCAACACAAAGGCACTGACATGTTTTTTACTAGTAGGAATTGTCATATAGAAGAACTCGTACATCATAAGTACTACTAACTGTCCTCTGGAGCTGACTCAGTGCTTTAATGCTACAGGAGCTCTCTGTATGCATTTAGCCGAATGCTACTTTAATCAGATTCGCAGGAGTAACCAGTGAAACAGAACAAACAAACAAAACAAAAAAAGCTAGAAAAGCACATTTTTTAAGAAAACTGGTTTTCTGTATAATTAAAAACAAAAATACCCTCCAAAATATAGCCTGATACTACCCTCCCTTCAAGCACAGCGGTCAGACAGTAAAGATGAAGCATCAAAAGGAACAATCATGAATTATTAGAGGACACGTATCCTTATTACTCCAATGGCCAAGGAAGCTACATTTTCCCATAGTCTGCAGATAGACAATGACTCATACAAATTCAAATTCTGATGTATTTTCAAGTGGAAGCTGGAATCACAAATATCAAGCTGTTACAAAAAGGGGAGTCTTCTTGAGAACTTTTACGAGAAATTTGGCCAAGGTAATGGAAGTGTATCACTTCCCCCAATTGTCAGAAATACTTGGCAAGAGGTCAGCCTACAAATCCAGCACAAATTATCTCTCCAAAAGCAACTAAAAAGATACTTCAGATACCCAGCGAGGGAAGGAGATCAGAGCAGAACTGAGTAAATGCAGACGATTGGAGAATTTTCCACTGCTTTTATGAGTAGAGGATCTGGAGCAGAAAATTAGATTTGTTTTAACTGTAAGAAAGAATTTGCCAGGTTATACAGGTTTCTGACCAGGCAGAAAAATACTTTGAATACTGAGCAAAGCAAAAACTCCTGAGATGTGCCAAGGTACTGAATTGAATTATTCTCAGCCCAAAAAAGCCTTCTAGAATCCTTGGATCATAGAGATACAGGCTAAATTGAAACAACAACAAAACCATGGATGCCTTCTAAAATCATTCTCAATCTTTCTTCTCTGCTGTCATTTCAACTCTTATACTGACTTCTGAACTAGCTTTCATGAAACTTTACACTGACTCAGATGAAACATTTAAGCTAGATTTTGGGGCAGGCAAGGAGAGTGCAAAAGCAATGCCACAATTCAGAAAGGCCAGCACTCGCTGCTCGGTGGAAAACCCCAGAAAAACTGGCTTTCTTGGCAAAATTCTTCTCAGTGAGCAAAATCACCTCACGTGGGGTTCAGCTGCACATCCCCTATTACAAGTGGGGCTTAAAGGCAGCAAGGCTGTGGTTAAGCACCCATCCATGCAAACACGGCAAGAGCACACAGGTCCACAGCTGCTCAGCATCACGAGGGAACACATCACCCTGACTTTGCACCCATAGCACCTGCAGGTCATCAAACCAGGAAGCTACACTACAAGTGGGCTCATGCTCTTGAGGGAGATAATATACCCTCAGGGACAACAATCACGTTCCCTGAGACCTGCCGATCGAAGAAAATAGCCTCTTGTACAAGCAAAAAGGGCAATAAACAGCTTAGCTGTGATGACTTATCAGCTATCAGGAGACTATTTCACAGCAAATAACCTTCTTCCCTTCCCTCGCAAGCTTTTCTATGCTGCAAATAATTCTGCAGCTTATAACACGCACGCACACACACACGCACAAAGTAGTTTATGTAAAGCATTCTGTTGTTGCAGCTAGACTGCTTCCCTCACAGCTCATTTCTTTTAAACCTGGTTTGGGTATTTCTACACTCTGCTGTCATCTGCACCACAGAGAAACCTTAATTGTTAATCAAGGGTGACTTCGAACATTCCTCATAGTGGGAGCATGCAACATATCTTCTATGAGTTAATTGATTTTTCCTGGAAATTATGAGTAACTGTGTCCCTGGAGCCATCTTCTTCCCTTATTTTAAGTCATGAAAATCCATTGCCTTAGACAGAACAGTCAAAGCAAATGAAAGCAAAAATTCAGTTTGGAGGATATCTGCTGAACAAAACACAAAACTTCTCATGGTTAATAATGGCTGTCACTGCACAAAAAAAAGGCGGGGGGAAAGCTGCTGTAGGATGAAAATGTTTGTTTCTGGAATACAAAAGGACCTGTATATCACTCCGGGGGTAGCAAGAGAGAATGGAATTTCTAACATGCAACACAAAGCAATTTCTCACTTCAGACAACAAAATCTTTGTATATATTTGGGTGGGACAGGAGAGGGGGCAAAAAGACAGAAATAAGACAGAAAGAAAGAGTACCTTCACTAGGAGTTCACCACAACCATTCCAGTCAATTTGTAAATCTTCCCCATAGGTAAGGCGAACTGAAGTCCTCACCGTGCGCTGGATACGGAGGGCACCTTAAAACAACCACAAAGAATCAGTCAGTAAAGCCAGGATGTGATGTTTTATTGTCTAGGACTGATATGTCACACTGCACAGGCCAACAGAGTGGCTGCCATAGAGCAGGGGTCATGCAGGTCTGCCAAAGCAAGGGGTGCCAGCAATGCCCACTTCACGCTTTTCAACCATTGTGTCTACTCAGCAGTTTACATCTACATGAACTCATCCACATGTTCTGCTTTAAGGCACTCAGGAGCCCTAGAAGAGGATATAGGGGCATTCTGCAAAACCTCAGGAATTAACTGTGACGTTTTGCAGGATAACTGGAGGGATTTCTAGCTGATGGTTAAAAAAAGTAATTTTTAAAAGCATAGTGGTTTTCAAAATTACATCTCACAAATCTAGATCAGCTTAAATCTCATTTTAGAGGAGCTGAGGCAAGGTGTGTTGGCTGCATGGAGAGAAGCTGAAGTGACAGAGCTTCTAAAAGAAGTTAAAAGTGAGAATTTGGTATTGAAAATACTTTTTAATTGAATGGGGCTAAGGTACACCACAAAACATTAATAAGTAGGACCCCTTCATTGGCTGGCCAGAGTTAACATATGCAAACACACCTTGTAGCAAAGGGATCTGTATGTCTTGTCCATTCAGTGAAATTCCTCCTCCATGTTTCATTTTAATGAGGCTGTTGTCCATATCCCGGATTCGAACAGAAGCTGAGCGAGTGCACACGGCATCAGGATCATCTGCACACTGCAGGGAAGGGAAAATGTCTCAAACTTCAAGCTTTCACTTTATTGGTGACTTAGCCCCAGGCCCCCAGAAGGCATTTCAGCATCTAATTCAGGAGGTGTTAAGTGTCTCTATGATTTCATGGATCTAGTTTCTGCATCTCACAAACACGAGGCTGGCAGCCTTTTTTTCCATTCCCCTGCTAATCGCGCACCAGGGAGCAATCCACAGCTCCTCATCTCAGAGCCTGGAAAGCAATCTGCCAGAATTACACTGGACCCCCACGAGTGATTTGTGCCGGCGACTGGTGTTCAGGCCTGCAGCAGGGACAGGTAGGGCATGCTGGCCCACACAGCCTGTCAGCCTGTGAAACAGCTGCATAGTTCACACTGCCCTAGACTCTTGGGTTATTTATTTTCCTGGCTGTGGTTTACGCAGCTGAGAAGCAGAGATTGCAGGCCCCTGGTCTCCTCCCTGGTTTCGAAAGGGAAGTTTCAGTGGAAACCTGTTCTGCAAGTTCCCAAGCACAGATGACCTCAGAGCTGCATTATCAGAGCTTTCCAATGCAGGATACAGACGTAGAAGGTGCGTATGATGGACTGTCACACCCTGTTTCTCCAGAAAGCATGCAACTTCACAGTTGCTTGTGTCCTGCAAGTAGGCTGATATGCTACCCTCATATTAGCCTCCTGACTCCATTATACCTCTTTCTAACTTCAGTTCCTTTGTCCTGTCTGCCTTCTTCATCTCTGCTTGATACAGTACTCTTTCAGTCTCCAAGTTAGTTCACCTATTCCCACATGCAACCAGTCCATTAATTTCATGACCAGGTTAACCTCCCTGTAACACCTCCTTCAGCGTATCTTTTCCTCCTCACATTGGCCTGGCTCCCTTTCCTGCCTCTCTCCATCTGTCTCTACTCGCTGACCTCCAGCTGCCTCTCTCTCACCCATCAGAGGAGATGGCAAAGAAAGTCAGGAGCTGCTGACTGGGTAGTTAGCAACAGAAATTACCAACCAGCCAGTATCGCTTAATGGAAAGCAACCCATGGTACTGCTCTGCCAATACACCCTACTCAGTGTCTGAGGAAATATCTTTTCCCTGGGCAGTAGTGAGGCAGCAGCCTTCAGGGTGCTTTGCAAGGTGCGCACCCTCATCTGCATTTGTTTGTTCAGCTGGCAAAAAGGCAGTGAAGGACTTGTTCTCGAAATCTCATTATGATTCTCAGTCTTCAGGTAGGCTCCTGGAAATTGCCGCAAGAAGAAGCAAAACACTTATTAACTAAGGCAAAAGACTGCATCTGTTATTTAAACTAATTATTTCCAAAGGAAAATTAATTTTGTTGGTCTGTGCATCTGCAATTCATATCATACTCACACAGCCCTTCCCACTCTCTCAAGAGCATGCGCAGAGGCGCCAGCCAAGGCTGCTGTTACCTGCACAGTCTCGATGATCACAGAAAAGGAATTTTCCACACAGTCCTTGGCAAATAAATAATGACAAATCCCGCTGAAGGTGAAATACTTGTTGTCAAAGCTTTTGAAATGGGACTGGCCGGTGACAGAGCATTCTCCTGAAAAATGCAGAGAGCCATTAATCACCCCAGTGCCAGCTGTGAGCAAAGTCCTCCCCATCCCTGTCAAGCCACTGAGGAGGAATAGCAGTCCAGAGGAGTAGGTTGCACAAGACCCAAGTTCCCTGCAGACCAGAAAGCACCAGTGAGATGCTTATCGCACTGTTTATTCCTGTCACTACCAGTAGTAACAGAGGCGCCAACAAAAGCCAGTGAACGTGGTATGAATCACACTCAAGAGCTCAAATTCATGCCTATGGAAGAGCCTACATAATGTTTCAAATGGAGGGTCATGAGGACATGAACAAATGGTTTAGCTCTCTGTACTGAAGCAGATTTCACTCTTCTGTAGTATACACTTCTGTGGCCCTGGAAACTCAGCACAGTCACTCAAGCTCTCCACAGGCTAGTTCACATCTAATACTGAAGTGATGAGTGCTGGCAGCACTAATCAATTTTAGACAGCAACTCATACTCTCTATTATGTAGGAACTAAGTTTCCTTTTTTATACAATGGGGAAACTGAGGCGTGGAGCGTGCAAGTACTAATGTCTAAGACTGGCAAAGCAAGGAAAGACACTCATGATTACCCAGCATTAGTCACACACACCGTACACTGGGACATGTTGCCTCTTTACCCCTACGCAGGAGCTTGCAACAATGTCTTGACATAATACACTTTAAATCCTCTTTTACTTAGCCCAGTGGGGCAAAAGTGCATCCGTGGAGCAGGCTGAAAAACCCAGGCATTTTTAAAGAGTTGAAAAACCAAAATTTGCAACAAGGTTTGTTGGACTCTGGTTGCTGCTCTACTCTTCTGCTGCAGAAGTGCCTCATTCTCAATCCATGTTTCACAGTTGCATCTTGGCAGACTGTGAACCCCCTCTTTGCTTCTCTGCTGGTGTTTTTAGAACACTGCAGTATGGTTTGATGAAGGCAACAATGTGTAAAAGGCTCCTTCACAATGGCCATCCTGAGCATAGTCTCCAAAGAGTTGATTCCTTCGTTGAGCTTGAATACCATTAAGTTATTCTAACATAAAATTAAAAATACCTTAGCAGAATGAAGAGATGGAAGTTAATTACTGTTGGAGCTCTTTCAAGGGCAGAATTTATGCTGGAATTTACTCTGAATGATTATCTTAGTGAAGTAGCATAAAATTAAAAATAATTCTATAGTTACAATAGTTGCATCTAAAGCCCTCAGAAAAATATGAAAGTCTGGCTTGCCCACCCTTCTACTACAAAAAGAGGCTATCAGATCAGATCAGATCAGTATCTCACAAATTTTTTTTGGTAAATTGTGGCTTTTCATTTCCAGGAAGGTAGCATTCAGATATCACAACTGGGATTTAGTTTAGTACCCTGTTATGCTAGGGTCTCTGCAAACACATAAGGAGGCTCCAACTCCACAGAGATTGCCAAGTAATTCTTTCATATGAGAAGACTATCACATTCAGAGATGGTCCCATGGCAGACAAGGTAGGCAGAGACCTCCTCGTCCAGAACAAAAATTAGGTGCTGGGCCTACATTGGCAATCCACTGACAAATGATGGAGAAAGATTAGAAGTTACAAGCTGACAGCTGAACCCCGTGAGTTATTGTCTTTACTGCCTTTGAGTCCCACATAATACCTGTCTAAGCAACATCAAGTGAAAATTTCACACTGAATAACACGTTGAAGAAGGAGCTGTCTTAAACCAGCCTGTGTTAGAGCATAGCCTTAGAGATTCT
>WEIS01109957.1:0-12245 GCA_013389965.1 Todus mexicanus | reverse complement strand
TGCCAAGTGAGGATTTGCATAGTCTGCAAATCAGCCAGGCTGAGGGATGAAGACCACCCAGATGATCCCATGTTTAATACCCTCCCTGTGATCCAACCCATATACTTTGTGGTGGAGGAGATGGCTCACTGGCCTCTGAGTGGCCTCTGAGCACCTTAATCTCAAGCATACCACATCTTTCTTTGGCAGGACAGTAGCATGAGCTTAGTTTGTTCTTTCCAAATCCTAAATTGCATTCTTTGTTCTGAGCTGCAATTTACTGAAGTGTGGTTTAACAAGATCATATGCTATTTCAGATATGTAACAACCAAAATGTAGTTTGAAAATCAAAGAAAATGGAAAACAGCTTATTACACTCAAATATCCAACAATTATATGCGAGTCTTCCATAAAACACAGTCAAGAAAATAGAAGAGGGCAGCCAGAAAACTCAAGGAAACATAAATCACAGGGAAAGGAGAAGGATGATTTGAATCTTGAATAGACTTCAAGAGGCCATCCACTCTTTTTCTTAGAGCAAAATCACTATCTTTGTCATTCCCTACAAATGCTTGTCTTATCTTAGACAAGATAAGACCAACATCAAACACTAGTAATAGGTATTTCACAGCCTCTCCAGGCCATCTGACTGAGAGCTTCACTACCTTTGCTTTTAATGCACTGCCTAAGTATTTCTTCCCTTACTTTGAGTCTGTTTCTTCATGTCATATCCATCAGAGACAAGAAAATGAGTAGAAACCAATTTAGAGAAACTACACTGTCTTTTGAAGAAGTGATGGCACGTGGTTTTGCTTTACAAGTTCATGGTAAGTTCTTCTGGCTTACAACTAAGGATTTTTTTTTCTTCTCTTTTTGTTGTTTTTTTTTTAGGGTCGAATTAATTTCCATGTCCATACTGCTGGAAAAACGATCTACTGCAGAAAAAACATCAGTAACAGTAAATGCCTGCAAATATGTGGAGATGGGCAGGAATACTGAAAACTTTCCTGAAACTATTTAATAGTGTCCCTGTTAGAGGTCTAATAGGGACCTGGATATCTGGTGGGGTCTTCAGCCCTGAGAATTAGAAAGGTAAGACCAGATTTCATATTCTTACCTGTAAGAATATATGTTGAAGTTTTGAGATGCATTCTGGTTTGGCCTCATAGTTCCTCTCAGGCAACAGTTTTACCACTGATGTAATTTGGGAGCTTTTAAAAATCGAATCTTTCTGAGTGCAGGCTGCTTCATCATTGTATTGGACTGCCAGAAAGAACCAGTTACTGTGCAGCACACAGAAGGCAAAAGTAATGTTTCTGAGACTGGAGTGCTATTCCCATGGAAGGGACATTAGTCAGCATGGATGGCCACATTCAGTTTGTCCCACATTAACCACATAAACATGCATTTGCAGAAGCCAAAGAGCAGATCCACGGCAGGGAGTGATCTGTCATCATAGCATCACTTACCTCTATGATTTCCATAAATTAAGAACTTTGCCCCCAAACATCTACATGCTTAGTCAGGTAAAGCATTTTAAGTCTCTTCTGAAAACATAAATAGTGTTTTCTTCAGGTAACTGCAGTGCAAGAGGAAACAAAAATACTTCTGTCAGCAAGAGCAATAATGAGCAAAATTTCAGCATCAGAATTTTCAGATTTTGGTGAGAAAGGGCATGGGAAACTCCAAGTAGACATAGTCTGTGCACAAACCTGAAGACTTCAATTTTTTCGGATCAAAATTCTGCCTGACACGTTTGCCGGTGCTGCAAGGCCCAAAGCAGCTGGGCACTTTGGTTGCCAAAGCCTCCTGACATAAATTGTCTCCCACCACCTAACTCTACTAACAGTGTGAAAGTTTGATGGAGCAGAACACAGTCGGTTACCAACTCCTGATCTACAGAAACACATAGACACAGAATCACAGATTGTTAGGGATTGGAAGGGACCTCAAAAGATCATCTAGTCCAATCCCCCCACTGGACCAGGATCACCTAGACCAAGTTACACATGAACTCATCTAGGTGAGATTTAAATGTATCCAGAGAAGAAGACTCCACAACCCCCTGGGCAGCTTGTTCCACTGCTCTGTAACCCTCACTGTAAATATTCAAGTGAAACCTCCTGTGTTCTAGTTTACACCTGTTACCCCTTGTCCTATCATTGGATGCCATCGAGAAGAGCACGGCTCCACATGTACAGCTTTCCATTCATGATCAGATTATGTGCAGTTGCCAGGTCTGCTTTCTTACACAAGCCAGCTTGAGTGTGAGTTTTGTAAGGACTGACTTCTCATCTTCTGATGTTGTGGATGCCGTACATCCATCACCTATATTGCACAATACTTTCCCTGGACTGAAAAGGGAAAAATCAGACATAATAGAACATTTTTCAGAAGCGTATGTGTCTTCCTTTCTCTTCTCCATGACTTAATGCTATTACTTTCCAAAAGAATAGGGGAATATATCCAACATCCCACAGCCCTGAGAGACATTCCTAAGCAAACTGCTCCACTTTATTGTTCTTTAGCATCTCTGCATAGCTGGAGCAGAATGTGGCCTCAAGTATCTTACTTATCTCCTGTCTCTGTGATCATGGGCATTCCTCAGTGTTGAAAGGTACTGTCAGTGAAGCTATGATTTCTTTTTCATTCCATGCCTGACACATTTACAATGGCAAAAGCTCTAGATGCGAGATCCATTTGGCAAAAAAACTTGCAATTGCCAAAATAGCCAAAAATAACTGCACAGAATAGTTCCCCTGTTGTTTTAACACTAGTCCCTTGGAAATATGTGCTAGCAAACTCTCCCCAGTGTAGGCAAGGTCTCATCCTCATTTTTCCTACCTTTCATTACAGGGCCCCTGTATGACCATTCAAGGCAGGTAGAAACTCATATACAACCTCACCATTACATGGGGAGTCCCAGGCTTTCTGCCCACTGTCTTGCTGCGTGCCCCAGTGGCATGGGGGAACACGAGCCCAGTAGGCTCCGCTCCACCACTCTGCTCCAGAATCCAGATTGGTTTTGGTATCTTAGGAGAGGAATGCCCTGAAAACCTCAGTGGGTCTTCCTGACATTGACAAATCCTTGGGAAGCTCTGCCAGCCTCCCAGTCATTCTTAGCAACAGGCAAGCCATACATAATGGTGTACTTAGGATGTTAAAATGCAAGGCTTAATAAATGTGTTACAAGGAAGGAGATATAACAAAATGAAAGGTGTGTATTTAGCTCAAGAGAGCTTCTCTTCTACATTCAGCCAGTAGTTTCAAAGCCAGCCTGACCTTTGGGACAACTACGGCAGCTCTGAGCAGTAACAAAGATAAAGACTTTCTTTATATCGTTCTTTTCATTGGTGGTTGTACATGCCTATACATACATCTCTAAGGATTTTCTGTAACTCTCAGCTCCAATAGCCAGTTCAACCAAGATGTCAGCTTATATCTATCTGCCCTACTAAAGAAATCACATCTATCATCAGCTCAGTAGCTGGCAGGAAAATGGCTTTAGAAATACAACCTCACAACGTGTAGGTGTACAGAGGTGGTTGAAAGCCACATTAATTTTGAGTTCATGCAAGACTATGTGCATAATATCTCTGAGAAGAGCTATTTATTTATAAACTCACAGAGAGAATGAAGAATGCAGACCATTTAGTACTCTGTGCAGTGCAATTTAAACATAGGGCAAGCAAGTAAGCTTTGACAAATAGTATGCGTGGGAAGATGATCCCCAGATAATTTGCTTAGTGGAAATAGGGAACCTGGCAACATTTTGGTTTTCCCCCTGAAATCTTCAGGACCTCCTCCTAAGAAACCAGAATACAGCACTTTCTGCCCCGTAAATATTCTGTGCTGCTCTCTCTGCCCAGGTCTTAGTCATTAATCTCACTCAAAAATAAGTAAAATGTGCTGTTGCCATGTAATCATGAACTCAAGTGGTCTTGTACCAAATTACCCACAGTTTGCTATCAGGATTATCAGTTATTTTCCATATGTAATCAGGACTTTCTTCTAAAGTAATGAAATTAGTTAGGTTCACCAACAATGTGGAGGGGTTTTCTAATTAACCTCCTTCAAAGCATGGCATAACATCTTTCTTGTCCTGCACAACAGGGCTTCAGCAGCACCCTGAGCTGGTACAACTGGGGAGACACATCAAGCACCTTATTATAATTAGTATTTTATGACAAACTGGAAATTTCTGACTAAAGGGATTAACTGCTGTGATTTAGGGGAAAGCTAAATTTTGGCCCAGGGAATATTGTTTACTTCTGCTGAGCAGCAGTGGGAAGGGGAGGCCTTATTTATAAAGAAATCAGAAAAGCAGCTGTCTAATTTCTTGTCATTTGCCTGTTTACAAAACACACTTGGATACATAAGTGGGAACAAACAACAAAACTGCAAGATGGTTTAGGAAAAGCCAGCTAACAGTGCTCTTGCACTGGATGAAGGTGGCTTGTGCCACCATGTCTCCTTGTCCATCAGGTTCACTCCCACGTGAATCACCATCTTTTTTTGATCCAGCCTCTCGTTTGGAAATCCTTACTTCAGGTCTCCTCAAGGACAAGATAGGGGCCAGAATAGGGAGCACAGGCATATCTCCCCTGCTGTGAAGTGTTTTGATGTGAAGGAACCATCAGGCTCTGTCTTTTGGTTTGAAAGATGGGAAAGGCTAAGGGTCTGGGACATACCCAAATGTGGCTGCTACACAGCTGCTCCAAGTACATCTGCCATGCCAACTTCAACACAGTCATTTGCACCCAGGCGTATTGATTCAGGCTAACGTCCTCACATTTCGCATTACAGAAAAATGTGTTGTTATTTTTGTCCTCACTGGTTGTTGCATTCATCCAGCTGTGGCTATGAGATATAGGACTCCTTCCAAGCCTCTTGCAGAAGACCTTGCCTACCTTAGGCCCTATATGAAAAGCCCTATAGGTCCTACCAGATCCCAGGGACCAACTGTCCTTGGGTTGTGTAAACTTGCATGTAAGCAAAACCTAGCCTCACCACTATATCCCCACCAAACTCTATTTGCCCAAGCTCAAAGCATCTCCAGCCTCTAAAGCAGGGGCAGCTTCTGGAGTCTTTGGTCTAACAGCTGCATAAACCCCCATGTTAATAGGAGAATGAAGGCAGGAAGCTTTCTTCACCACAGGTATCACCCAAAAGATTTCTATTCTACAAGTCATTAGTGTTGCAACTGTAACCATAACTCTGAAGTAAACTCATTTTTTAAATTATTGAGTGCAAGCCCTGCCCTGCCTCCCCTCATCCCCCCTCCCCCTCTTATCTGTAAGGCCAAAGCAAGCCAGCTTTTAAGAAATAATGTAAATAATGTTAATAGTTAACTATAAACAGTGGTACAATTTTTCAAGCAAGTAATAGCAGTTTGTCCACTGGCTGGATGAAGAAAAAAAAAAGTTACTTGCCTAGCGAACAGCCTTGAAAGAACTAGTGTCTTACATGTAAAGATAAAAACGTACTGTGCAAGATGCAGCTGTTCATTCAAATCCCCGTAAAATTTAATGATATTGTGTAGAGTGTGGCTGCTAATGTAAACTGCAAACGATTCCCTGGAAGTAATTTATTGTGAGGGACCTTCCAAAGGTCTTGTGTGGTTTTCTGGCCTATTCAGTCACACTGACTTAGACCAGAGTAGCTGTGCAGAAGCTCAGGTGTTACTGGGGTGAGTATATTAGACCCAGCAAGAGCAATATCCTGAACTGGGTTAGTGATTCTCAGGGATTTTAAGGGTGGATTTACTGGTGCATCACAATCCATGACAGCTTTTTTTGTCTGCAAGTCCTTTTGATACTTAATTTTTTCCCTTTCCTTTTTACTTTAGAGAAAAGTGCTAGAAGTCCTGCAGATTTTTGCAGTGCCTTGGCCAGCTGCTCCATGCAGACACACACACAGCAGTGACATCCTCCATCCACCTACCTGCTCACAGTGGCAGACAAAGCCAAGCTCCATCCCCACAGGCAGCACGGATGGCCCTGGGTCTGCACTGTGGTTGGTGTACAGTTGCTCCAATTTAGAATTCCTCCTCACAGTTATTTGCAAACACCTTTTTCTCTCTCAAATATTCGGCTTGTGGCTATACTTGCTCTCCATTACCAACACAAGAAACTGTGTGCTGGTTTTAGTTCTCCTTCCTGCTGTGGTATTTGTAACTGATGGCAATTAATGCCTTTCTGGTGCACACTTTATTCATATTCCTGTAACTGTTAACACCACCCAGCATGCAGACAGGGCAGCTCTCACCTCATCACTCCCTTTTGGTCTGTTAAGGTTTGCATTTTGTGGTCAGAACAGAAATAGAAGGTGTGATAAATTGACAGCACTATGATGGTCAGCCTAAACCTTCTCTGTGGTCAACATTAAAGCTCCTTTCCTAAAACTGGAGGTTTGAACAGGAAAAAGAAGCATATTTCACACAGTACTGTATATTTTAACTTCCTCTCCTCTCTGAAACAATATGTCTTTAAGATCTACCTTCCCACTCCTCCCACCCCACACCCCTTTTTTAAATAACAAAAGTCATATATATTAGGCAGAAACATCACACTTGGTACCTTTGCCTTATGGGGAGACATCTCATTTTTCTCTAATGCCTCAGCCTCCCCACAGCGGCTGTTCAGTTTTCTTAAAGACTTTCACAGGAAAGCACCATCTCTTGTGTTAAACATAATGGTAAAGACTTTCCAATCATGTTCACTGGAGAGTAAGCTGAGCAGGTTCGTCCACAGACAGTGCTGTTGATCTCCTTCACCTTAGTCACTCTCCAGCTTTGATGCAAAGCCTGAACCCCTTTCATTTTACAGGTGGCCTCATTTCGTACACAGGCTTTATTTCTCAAGCATTGCCATGACCAAAGTCTCAAGCATATCAAGGGGAGAAATGATATTTTGAGAGAAAAAATGCTGATTTTTTTTTTTTTACCCTCACCATTTTAAGCCTCCCACCTGTGAATAATGTACACATTTTACTTTTCTTTTTCCCAAAAGGATAGCACATGGATATTTAACCCATTTTCAACCTGGTGAAACTTACCCTCCCTGCTCCAAAAGCCCCTTTTCATTCTTAAGGTCCAACAACCAGATCTGTTCTGAAAATTTTGGCAGTTCTTGTCTGGCTGTGAGCTGGTTTGTCTACAGCGAGCAAGTCTCTGCAGTGCTTTCCTTCTTCCTCTGCTATGTCCTCCTGCTCCACTGATTTTATTCCATGCCTCTGCCTGGAAAGCGACTGCTCAGAACTTGCATGCTAGGAGCCCAGCCAGGACCCAATTTGCCCAGGCTGTGCAAGCACCTCTAC
The DNA here is from genome assembly GCA_013389965.1 of Todus mexicanus. Classification (NCBI taxonomy): domain Eukaryota; kingdom Metazoa; phylum Chordata; class Aves; order Coraciiformes; family Todidae; genus Todus; species Todus mexicanus. The sequence goes on along the minus strand of WEIS01109957.1, from coordinate 4,949 downwards.
AGCAGAAGTCCAGGAGGCAGCTGGGATGTAACCTCATTTACTCAACAAGTATGGTCACTCACGAGCTGGGGACAGTGGAATAAAAGCAAGAGGAAAACAAATAAATAAATAAAGTCTAGTAAAAATAACACAAGGATAGCTGGAGGATTAGGTATGGAGACACAGGTTAGGAGCTGCCAGGAAGAAACAGAGGGAACCTGTAGAGAGGCAGAGAGGGATTCTTCCATACACTGTTATGGGTATTCTCAATGCTTTTTTGTGTGCATATGTCTGTACTTCTAATGCTAGAATTGTGGAAGGAAAAGTAATAGACTATTCCTGTTGGTTTACATGTAACTGTTTAAACTCGATTATTAATGTATGCAGGTGAAGATACATAAAAAATAAGGTGGAACTATATGCATGTAATCTCATATGATGAGACTCAAACCATCAGCTCATCCTCAAAATGTAAATATTTTTCAGTATATCAACACTGCTGACCTATGTCACAGACTGAATATTTCCACTGGAGGAAAATTTAATCCCTTTAATTAGTTAGGGAACATATCAAGAGAGTTTCAACTACAAATTCCTGGCACCTCAGCTTGCATGAAATCTTTATTGATACTGGATCCCACAAAAAGCAATAATAAGTTGAACTGACACTACTCTGCTGTATTATAATACCTGAACAGACCATGTGTGGTATTGATATTGCTGTCAGAAAATAACTTGTGTAAGCCCAGTTGTTGCACCCCTTAACAGGCACCCTTCCTACATTTTTCAGTGGTTTTAAGGCTGTCATCCAGCTTACCTGGAGTACTAACGAAGCTCATGGCAACAGGTTGAATTACATTTTCAATAAAGGTTACAAAGCATAGCATGAATTACACTCCGAGAAGGATTACTGAGCTCTTGGTAAGGGGAAGAAGAAAATGAAGAACTGGAGAAGAAGGGATGCCTACAACTTTCAGACAAATAAGAAATTGCAAGGAGAAACAAATGTTCTCCGTACACCTCTCCAGAAAGCTGCCAGCCTTCCTGCAGCATGAGATTGGTGTGAGGATGCGAAGCAACAGTCAGATCCCAAGAAGGGGACTAGAAGTGGGCATCTGTCATGGTGCACGGCTCACTAACCACCAGCAAAACTGGCCTCACTGGGGTTACGCAATATGTACAAGAAGCACTATCGAGCATTCCCCTTGTTCTTTTTCCTTCACAGAAAGCCCTGTTCCCCCCTGCACTAGTACAGGGTTGCTTCTTTGCCAGCATGGCTATCTCCTGAAACAACGTTGCTCTCTGGAGCACCACATGGGGTGAGAAAAAAGGCTGGGAGGTACAGCACTTATGAAGAAAAAAGAGTCTAATTACAAGTGTAGACCAGGGACTAATTGCAAAAGCTAAAGAATTAGACACGTATAAATTAATACTTAATTCATGACACTAGTGGTAGTGATTAGCAGCCCCTGTAAGAACTAAATATATAGAAATTGACTTTTATTCACATAAAGGAATACCTTTCTGCATGGTCTGTGCAATCAGTTATTACCAATGCAATAAACTGGGTAGCTCAGACTTGACTCCAATGGCCATTGTTATCTATGCTGGATGTCATTTGCAGACAGTCATCCACCAAACTGTTGTAATGAGCTCACTCTCTAGAAGACCCAGAAATAAAGGAGAAAGTGAATGATGCTTTTTTTGTTTGGGTTTGGGGGTTTGGTTTTGTTTTGGTTTTTCCCCTTATTGTGTGCCCCTGCAGAGAGCCCAGCAGGGCTTCCCCACCAGAAGGCCATGCAGTGGAGAAGGAGCTGGATTGAGTAACTGTCTACTTGGCCATCAGCTTAATCCTTGTTATCAATGGCCAAGGCTCCATGAGCTGCCTTTGACTTTAGCACTGTTTCCAATCACGGTGAATATAGCAGCTACAAAGCACATACATGGTCCAGAGCGGCCTCTACGCACAGCCTTGCATTGTTTTTTTCTTCCACTTACATGAGCAATAGTAACACAGCACAGAAATGTGTCTACAGTGCATGTGTTACTCCCACTCCCTGGTTTGATTATCTATTCTGCTTAAAACACACACACACTCTCACAGAAAATCCTTATTTTTCCCAAGTACTGTATCCAAATTAAATATTCATCTCCCTTAAAAAGTAATTAAATTTTACTGTCTAGTAATTTGCAAATCTAAACAGCAAATGTAGAAAAATAATTAGCATAGTAAGAAATCAGTTATTTCTCTGATAAGTTCATAAACCCTTTTTAATTAAAATCACAATATTTTTAATTGCTAAAGGGAATATTTTGTTTATAATAGGAAACATAGTTAAAGTTTCAATCTAATATTGTGATAATTGAGAAATGGCCTCCAGAGGGCAACAGTATCCACCAAACAAAATAATGTGCATCTCTACCGAAGGATTTTCTTGCATGACAATGTATCTTCTTAGGATACAGAAAAGGTAAGCTAGCCTATACAAACTGTGACAAGACTCCTGTGAGCACACAGTGGAAGAAACAATTACCATTCATTCAAAAACACACTAAAAAAGTTATGATTAATCAACATAAAATAGTACACTTCCAGTAACTGTATGGATACAAACTAAAATAACCGTATGTATAAAAAGACGTGATTTGCCTTTTAAGCTTTCAAACATGCTATTTTGAAAACATCTGAAACACCTTGGAATTGCTGTATCATGTTGCTTTTCCTGTCAACTGCAGCTTAATGATATGTAAAGGATTTATGAGAGTTAGCAGCTGACAAATCTGGTGGCCTGATAGAGGTTAGACTGCCAACACTACATGTTTCCTGGTCCAGCCAGTAGCAAGGTTGAGCATGGTTTTAAGTCAACATGGCCAACCACACACATAGGTATGCTCAGCTCTCATGCAAACACAATCACTATCAACAGCCTTGTCCTCTTTCCTCGCTGTCTGGTCAGGATGATGGTCCATTAGTGGGAAATACATACACATATATGTACCACATGGATCCTTCCAGTAGCTGGCTGCTGGAGCAGCCCAGGGGTGATGAGGTAGAGGCTTTGGTCTGTCATGAGGTTGTTGGGGCTCTCCACCCTTCCAGCAGCATGCTGGGCTCCTTTGTCAGGCTGAGGAGCCACACATAATCACATAATTAATCACATAACCTAACAATGAGGATATCCAAGTCATACATGATGGATGGTAAGAAGCATACATATCAGTGCTAGGCCAGTAGCATTCCATCAACCAGAAGAAATTTTTAAGAAACCATTGAGATTTTGTCTTGGGTACTTTTGAAACTGTCATTTCCAGGGGATATTGATCACAAGGTGTTACTACCAGGCAGCTACTTACTGGTACTTACTGGTAGCTGCCTGATAGTAACTTTGTAAAATACTGTCATCCCTACTTCAGGTAATCATCAGCACCGAAAAACACTTCTACTATAGAAAAAAAGTTTTTAGTTATTCATTAATTATTGTGCCATTATGATTAACAACCTAGTCAAGATCATGTAGACTAATTATCTGAGAGAGGAATTAGCCCAGAGAACCCAAAACTACAAGGGCACACACAGGACTGAAGGATAGGAAAGATAATGAATTATACAAGTGTGGCCACTATAAATTGACCCCATTTCTTCATGTAAATGCAAGTTCTCATGAGGATCATGAGCTATGAAATTAGTAGCTGAAAAAACCCAAACATCTAAAGAAAGAAGAACATCGTCATATCTCTAGGTGCTATTTCTTTAAAATTAAAGGAAAACCTAAATAGAGCAGAAGAAGGCCAAAGATAAGAGAAAATCACAGCAGTCAAGAACTTGACATTCAAGGAGACAGAACTCCCTTCTGCCTTCTAGACACTATTCCTGAAGATCTGGACAGTAGGAGGAGAGTCAGTTTAGTGCAGGAATGTGGTCAGATACTGCCACTTGTCTTTTTATTTTCCAAGATGCTTGAGTATTGTTGAGACCCAAAAGGCCCAGCTGCTGCATGAGTGTAACATTGCCCACTTGGTGATCTCTCATTTTTCTTTGACTTTTCTCTTCGATGTCTGCTTCGATGGTAGTTGGGATATAACCTTAAGTAAACTTTGTCATGTTTAAGTTGGTAGTTTTGTTCTGGATTTGAGAGTAGGAAATATATTTTGAAACACATTTGAACTTCCATTCAACATGTTGCTTTTGTAGTTTACCATGTCTAGGCTTGAGTAAGCATTGATCAATCATCCATTGAGCATATGACTCAGTAAAATGCACAATAAACTCTGTGTTTCTCTGCGGAAGATTTTAATAAAAGGAAAATGCTCTTTGAAGAATGCCAACTTTTTTCTCCCTACAGTCAAAGGGAGGTTCCATCAATGTTAGAATAAACAGAAGTTAACATAACTGTCTTCCTACATGTGAACTAGTATTTCAGAGTCCACTCCATATGCCTTTAACTGAAATACTTCAAAAGAAGTTCAGTTAAGCAACAGTTAGCATGGTGTTAGTAAATATGTCCTCAACCAAATAAACATAATACATTTTCTGTTGTTGTTGTTGCTATTAGTTAAAAGTGGAGATGCTTTTAATCGTTTTGGGAGGGAAACTGTGTCACAATATTTTAAACTATTTTTACATTTTAACATAATTCTATTTAACAAAAAACATGTACTACTTGGTTTTGTAAAAAGAAAAACAATTACAAAGATATATAAAGTTATAACTGCACCAAGAAGAACATGGGAGAATAGAGTCATGATATCAATATATTCCTGTGTTAGTTAATCAAATAAAAACTAAAATAACCACAGTTTGTTCCAGGACCGAAACCATACGGGTCATTTCATTTCGAGAGGTATTCCCTTGGCTTTCTACTCTGCTAAACTGTGCCCAGTGATCTGCATTTTGGTTCACTTACTTGTTCACAAGTAATGTTTCTTGACGAGCACAAGATTTCATATAACCCCCCCCCCCCCAAAAAAAA